>VZRF01014796.1:90312-112891 GCA_013396875.1 Vireo altiloquus
CGGCCCCTCCTTGGCACCCGCTGCTTCCCATCCCGGGCTCTGCGGAGGTTCCCGGCCCCGGGGCGCTCCGCAGGTGGGGCTGGTGGGGAACCTCAGCCCTCTGGTGGGGCGGTGCAGCCCACCCGGCTGGGAGCTGCTGGCGTGGGGTGCCCATCCCATGGTGGCTTCTCCCCTCCTGCCGCTGGGCACGGCTGGCACAGGCGGTGCATCCCCGGTTCTTGCTGCCCGTCGCTGTTCAGTATCTCACCCGTGCTCAGCCCTCCCGGGCTGGCCTGTGCCACCCACGGAACCGTGCACCGAGTGTGAAACGCTGGGCCTCACTCCTGCCACCCCACTCCTGCCACCCTGCTTCCGCAGGCACAGAGGAAGTGCTGGGCCCCACGAGACGGTGCTGAGCTCCATCACCCTGGCCATGAGCTGTGGAGCTCAGCAATGCTGAAGCCAGGCAGCTCTGGGGATCTCGCTGGGTAACACAGAGCCGTGTGGTGCTCAGCTCTGGCCTCTGGTCCATGCCACAATCATGCCAAGCATCATGAGCCTTCCTGGCCCGGTGTTGGCAGTGAGTAGCCCTGCCCTGCTGTCCCCCAAACCACAGAGCTGGGCCAGAGCAGTTTCCCAGGTCTCTGTCCCTACAGGTTTGGCAGGGCAGGGGCAGAGATGCAGGGTCAGGGCTGGATGAGTCACATCAGAGAGCATTACCAAAGCACACAGCCTTTGTGGGGGCTGTAACTTCTTTCCCTGTAAGTTCTCGGCCAAGTTGTCCTTGCATCAGGCCGGCCTGGCCTGCGCTCCCACACTTCTGCAAATCCAGCAAGCACCCAAAACATCCTCTGAGCTTCAGCTGCAGGGGGGGACATGGTGCCCCCATCCCCATGCATGCCAGCCTCAGCGTGTCTGCAGAGCAGGTGTCAGGTCACCGAAATCTCAGTTGAATGAATGTCTGGCTGTGAATCCCAGGGTTCAGATGAGTCACTGGCAGCAGGGAGTGTGCATGCCTGTGGGGTATGCGTGCTGGGACACCTGGCTGTGCAGGACATGGCATCCTCCAGGCAGGGACGTCCCTGTCACCGCTGCCCTGGTGTTGGTTTTGTGGTAGGAGAGCTCCAAGGGACAGCATGCTCTCACCCCGGTGTGCAGGGAGGGATCTGCTGTAGAAAGTGGCCTTTCCAAAAGGCTATTCCCATTCAGGCATGAAACATATCCTTGGAAGTGAGGCTATGAACTCTCCGTAGGGCAGGAGGTGGCTAAGGAAGTCTTGTCACCAAACCCATCTCAGGTGTCACAACGGGAAGCTCTGTTCTGTCCCCAGCCGAGCGCTTGTTTATGGAGGCACAAGCAGACACCCGACCTGGCCGGATCAGGAAGCGCCGTGCAAACATCAGGGATCACATCTGTGTCTTCTCTTCAGGCAGCATCAGCAGGGCTCTGCTGGCAGATGCCCCTGGAGAGCTCACAGTTTGTTCTAGGGAGGGAGCCAGGATGGTTTCATGTGCTTTCCTGGCCGTGCTGGCACACTGCTGGAAGGGTTGCTTCCTTGAGGGCTCCTGCCTGTGTGTGGGGATATTGTGGGGTCAGGATGGACCAGCTCTGTGAAATCTCACTGCAGGGGTCCTGCGTGGTACCCCCATGTGCTGGGGGCCAGCTGTGACTGTCCCCCTCACCGAGGGCCCAGTGCAGGGTGATAGGATGCACATAGTGGGACCCTTATTCCAGGGCCCTGCTCGTGCTCCAGACCTGTTCCCCATCCCCACTGCAGCCACCTGCCCACCTGCTGGGTGCGGGGACGGGAACCTGCCTTTGGCAGAGGAAGGGTTAACAGGTCTGCACGGAGCTGTGAGGAGAGGAAGTGCTGCAGGAACCACTGCTCTCTGTCAAGCCTCAAACGGAAGTTGTGCAAGGATAGGAAACCTGGGGCTCGGGGTTTCCATTCCCTACAAGGGTGTCTGCCCAGTTTGTTGGGTATCCACTGCTCTGGACACCTGCTGCAGCTTCAGGGGCTGCTCTGGGCACACAGGCCTGGTGCCAGCCATGAAACACCTGCCATTGCAACTGTCAAGGGTTGGACTTGGCCCTGGGTGTGCCAGGAAGCTCATGGCCCTGGTGGCCACTTGAGGTGGGATGTCTGTGTTGCCTGGAGTGGGTCTGGCTGATGGAGGGTGTTCCGGGGCCCCACGAGGGCAGTGCTCAGCCCTGGGAAACACTGCGTGTGTGTGTGTTAATTTTAGAGCTGTAATGCAGCTCCTTGGCTGTGTGTCCGTGTGGGAAGTATGCTGCTGGAGGTGTTTATTGGCCTCAGTCAGCCACAGCCTGGCCCCGTGGTGTTTCACAGCCCAAGAGCTTTTGTCCCATCCAGATTCCCTGGCACCAGTGTATTGCAGAGACCTCTGAGCACTTCCCACAGTGGAACAGCCCAGGGATGGAGCAGTCTTGGGGCAGAGGCAGCACCAGGAGCTGGGATGCTCCTGTGTCCCACCCTTCAGCCCCAGTGAGGGGCTGTGCTTTGTGACAGGAGCGTGAGCAGCCACATTGCCCTGGGACACCCCAGAGGGTGAGATAATCCCATGGGTATTGGCAGCCTCCATCTCTCCATCGGCATGGGAGCTCTTCTGGCACTGAGGGTCTCTGGCCATGCTGTGCCAATGGTCCCCCAGCCCTGCTCTGGGCCCTGCCATAACAAGGGCACAGCCCCTGACATGGTTTTTCCCTCTCCATCCCAGGCCTGGATCGGGGGTATCCGAGCAGGCTCGGTCACATCCTGTGGGAACCATGTGAAGGCTAGCTGCCGCTGGATCGCCTTCAACGCCGAGGGGGCTGGTGAGGCACAGGGGTCCCCAGCACTGCTGGGGGAGGGGGATGGGTTTGTCCCAGTGGTCCCTGTGGGGCTGGGTGGTGGGTCAGTCCCCCAGACCGCAGAGGCACCAGGGTGAGTGGAGGAGACTTCCCCTGAGATCCCCCAAAAGTGTGGACAGCCCCACACCTCTTGGCTTGCATTGCAAAGCTGGGTGCCCCTCACGTGTCCCAGGCTGGGGGGATTCCTGGGACCATCCTGTGGGTGATGGACAGGCTGGTGGGCAGCTGGTGACCTGCTCCTGTGCCCTCTCCTGCAGGTGTGCTGGGCATTGTGCCGCTGGAGTGCGAGGATGGGGGCAAGAGGACCATATCTCAGCTCTGCTGCCACTCAGGTGGGTGTCAAGTGCCACCTCCCACCTCCACAGGACGTGTTTGACTCCATGTGGGCTCTGTGGGGGGCTCAGGTGCTGAGTCCAAGCCCAGGAGGCCATGGTGGGCTGTCTGCCAGGCAAGGGATGTGGGGACCTGCCAGGGACTGTCACCCATGGGCAGGGTGACACCAGGAGGGCCTCTGCAAGGTTGGAATCAATCCATATTCCTTCATCTCTCAGGCTGCAGCGAGGCCTGGACATGTAGCTCTTCCCCTTCTAGCACAGCCTTTCCACATTACTCATAGCACGCCCTGAAATTCCCAGTACACCCAGTGCCAGGCTGGAGCTGGCATCACCATGGCTGTACCCAGCTCTAGTGGCAGGAGGAACAGGCTGGACCAGCAGCTCTGATGTGGGCAGAGTGAGTGTGGCAGGGAAGAGACAGTGACAGCATTGCTGCTGGCAGAGGAGCATGGCTCTGCCCTGCCCAGGCACCAGGAGGGGTGGTGCCCACCCCAGGGTGCTCCTCTCCTGGTGTTGGAGAAGCAGTGCCAGCCTGGGGGGCACTGACCACCCATTACCCAAAAATTACACCAGAGCAGCAAGATGGGAGCTGGTTCCAGCACCGCCTCCCTGCGCGTGTGCCCTGGCATGGCTGCAGGGCTGCGCAGAGTGCTCAGCCTGTGCCACCTCAGGCCCTGGCACCAGGAGCTTCCTTGGCTTGGAGAAGCAGGCAGTGAGTTGTTCTGCTCCCTGGGGAGCGCCAGAGGGGTGCCCAGGAGGCAGCGCCACATCCACGGCTTCCTAATGGGATCAGCAGGAGTCCTTTGAAGCCGGCTGTGCCAGAGCTACGCCTCCGTGGCAGGGAATGGATTTTCCCTCCTCCCGGGTGGATGCAGCCGAGCGAGCTGCCTGCTCTTCATGCCTCCAGGGCCTGTCTCCTGGAAGCGGAAAAGTACACAGTGACCTACTTTTCTGAGCGTGCCAAATGCATCCGAGGGGCTGCTGCTGCTGGTGCCAGCCTTCTTCCCGCCGGGAGCATCCCTGCTGCTGGCATGCCGGGCCAGGGTGTTACAAAGAGAGCCTTGTCACCAGCATGGCTCCAGCAGGACATGGCACAGACACCCTTGTGCTGTCCGTGCGCCCTGTGGGGGTGTCAGTCCATGGATCAGGCAGGGTTCTCATCCCTGCCAAAGGGGTGCAAGACCCTGCTGGACACAGTAGGGGGGCTCAGGCACTCACAGCAAAGATGAGCTGCTCCAAAACACCTCAGTGGGGCTGGATCTGCCCCCCTGCTGCTGCTTGTGTGTGTGTGTGTGTGTGTGTGTGTTAAGGAAGGGAAGGAATCAGGCTGGGAAGAGCAGAGGGGCAGCCACATGTCTGCAAGAGAAGGTGGGGACAAACTTCTGCCCTTCTCCTTCCAGATGTGGTCACAGACTTTGACTTCTCACCCTTCGATCAGCTTCTGCTGGCCACGGGCTCTGCTGATGAGACGGTGAGTGCTCGGTGACAGGGGTCCCAAGGGGACACCTCATGGCCCCCAGCATGTCTCTGCAGAGCTGGAGTGATGGGAGCGAGAGGAGCATGGGGTGGAGGGTGCCAGCCTGGGGAGAGCAGAATGGGACATCCCCAGGGGACAGAGCAGATGGTCAAGGTTCAGCCTTCTCCCCTCTGGGACCTGATCCCACCGAGCAGCAGTGAGGGATCACCTGGTGTCCTCAGGGACCAAAGTCTGGGAAAGCAGCGAGCCCAGGGAGAGCACTGCCAGCACCCAGCTGGGTCCTGCCCACCTGCCCAGGAACTGACCACCCTCCTCTCCTGGGGCTGCAGGTGAAGCTGTGGCACTTGCCCCAGAGTGGCCAGGACATTCCCAGTGGCGCGGGGCTGACCCTGGGGCCCGGGGGGGCTCCGGTGGATGCACTGCAGTTCCACCCCACGGCGGATGCTGTCCTGGCCAGCGGTGCGGGGAAGAGAGTAACAGTCTGGGATCTGGGGCAGCAGCAGCCCCTGACAGGTAGGCAGGGCTGTGACTGCCCGTGACACATGTCTGCCCCGTGTGTCCTCCCTGTGTGTCCTCCCTGTGTGTCCTCCCTGTGTGTCCTCCCCATGTGTCCTGCCCGTGTGTCCTGCCCATGTGTCCGCCCTGTGCCACTGCCTGGGCCCGAGGCCTGACCTCGCTGTCACCAAATAGGCAGCTCAGGTGGCTTTTTGGGCAGTGCCCCACAGCCTCTTGTGTCCATGCTCCCCTGCGCTCTGATGCAGTCGTGTGAAATGCTCTGGTACTGCCCAAGGTATCTGTAGGAGCTCTGCTGGGGATCCCCTGGGTGACAGATCCCTCTCTGAGGGATCTGACCAGTCTTGCCAGACCTCAGCCACCCTAATGTGGGTGGCCACACAGGCCCATGGCTTTCCCAGGGCTCCTGCTCTTTGTATCCAGCTGCCAGCAGCACAGGGAAGCTCCCTGCACAGACACAGCAGTGTCCCACTGGGTCCTGGATGCCACCAGCCCACTTGGAAAGGCCAGATCATTTCTCCTGGGAAATATTCTGGGTGGGAAAGTGATGGCTCCTGCCCTGTCTGCAGGAGGGACCCTGCTTAATCCTGGCCCTGACCCTGTTTTATCCCCACAGTCCTGGATTCCCACGGGGACCAGCTGCAGAGCCTGACCTGGAAGCGAGACGGCTGCCTCCTCGGCACCTCCTGCAAGGTGAGCAGTGCCCAGGGGCGACCTGGCTGTGGCACGGCATGGATGGGCTAATCCTGGGAGGCACCCATTTCAGAGAATCCCAGGACGGTTTGGGTCTCTCATCTCGTTCCACCCCTGCCATGGGCAGGGACACCGTCCCCTGGCCCGGGATGATCAGACTCCATCCAGCCTAGCCTGGAGCACTTCCAGGCATGGGGAGCGTGGAGGGACAGGAAGTTTTGGGGTGGAAAAGGGCAGGAGCGGGGTCAGCGAGCCCGTGAGCAGCACTAGATGGCGCCGGCCGCTCGCTGCGGGAGCGCCGGGAACGCGCGGGGGCCGCGCCCGGCGGGCGGGGCGAGCGTGCAAATCAGTGTGCAAGGGGAGCGTGCGAGCCACGAGCCCCCCAGGCTGTGCTCGGAGGCTCGGCAAGCGGGTCCGAGCACACAGCCCCAGCCTCAGACTGGGAGCGCAGCCCGTGCCGTGCCGAGGGAGAGCGCAAGGTCTGCGGGGGGAGCCCCGCGGTGCGCCCCGGGGGGAGCCCAGAGCCCGGCCTGGCGTGCGGAGCCAGGCTGCTGGATGAGCCCGAGTGCCAGCTCGTGGCTGGAGCCCCGTGCCGAGCGTGCGGGCTGCGCTCAGGGTGTACAAGCCCAAGCCATGCCAGCTGTGGTGCGGATCAGCCCCGTGCCGTGTGGCTCTGGCTGGCACAATGCGTGCTCCCCAAACAGCACCCTGGCAGCAGGGCTGGCACCTGGGCACCCCCTTACTGCCTCTGTGCCCTGCCAGCCTTGCCGGAGGGGGTCCCATGCCCCATTTGGCAGAGGGATGCCAGGCAGGAAAGGGCTCATTCCCCTGCAGCACTGTCAGGATAGCATCCAAGGGTCAGGCTCCAGCCCTGGCCCTACTTTGAAGGCTCACTTCTTTTCTGGGAGCAGTTTTGAGGGTGTTGGGTCCTGGTGAGGCTCTAGGGGTGCTGGGGGTCCACCCCTGCCCATGATGTGGGAGGACACAGTGCCAGCTATCCATAGGGATGGGCACTGCAGGCAGGAGAGGGATGGGCAGGAAGGGGAGGGCTGCTCACTCCAGCCTTCTGCCTAATGCATCCTAACATCCCGCTGGCCCTGAGGTCTTTAACCCTCCTCTGTTTTGTTTTATCTCACCAGGACAAGAAACTGCGGATCTTTGACCCCCGAGCCGGCCCAGCTGCCTCCCAGGTACTGCCCCTCTGGATGTGCTGCAGGCAGCCCTGCCCAACCCATTGCCTGCAGGGAGGTGGGCTTTGGTCCCCCAAACCATCCCAGCCCTGGCTGGGCTTGGGAGAGGCAATGTGGAGGCAGGGGCTGAGGGCAGGGGGAATAGGGCTGTCCCCTTAACCCTGCTGGGGTGTTTGCCCTCCCACCAGGCCAGGGAGCACCCCCAGTGCAGCGGCACGTGCCAGGCGAGCCCCGTGGGTGTGAGGGCTCTGGGCTCTGCCCTGCCCTGTGGGAGCTGGACCAAAGGCTCTTGGACCCGCCAAGGGCAAGGGCCAGATCCGCACAGCTCAGCAAATAACAGTGATTAAGAAATAAGTAGAGAATTTAAGCCTTGACGTCAAGTTCAAACAGCCTCTTATTAGAGGTTTCCTGTGGCTTGGGGGCTCTGGCTGCACAAGGGGCTGGAAGCCTTTGGGAAGGGAGGGATGCAGTGGAGAGCAGGGTGAAATGGCTGCAGTGGACTCTGTCATTCCTGGTGGGTCTCTGCTGCCTGTGGGCTCAGGAAGCCGATGGCCTCTGGTGACAGTGCTCAGGCACAGGCACTGATGGAAGGGAGCTGGAACTCCAGTGCTGCACCAGGACTTTCTACCTGTTCCTGCACATAACCCAGGTGCTGAGCTCCCATAAGGCCCCTGGGTGCTTCCTGCAGTACAAATGATGCCCTGACCCTTCAGGCAGCCTTATAAACTCCCCAGCACAAAAAATAAACACAAACGCAGTGGTGACACGTGCGGATGAGCCAGGGCAAAGTGCTCCCAGCACTCCAGCGGCCGCCGCGATTCTGTCCCGCTCCAATTGCCACTCAGCATGGCTGGAAGATCCCACTCTCTACTCCAAAATTTATCCACCGCCAGCCCCAGTGCTCCTCTCCCCTCCTGGCCCCCCTTCTCCCCCTGCCAGACCTGTCGGTTTGTCTGATGGTGGAGTTGTGAGCGCGATGGGCTCGAGCCAAGTCTCCTGGGGAGGGTGGACTCTGTCTCGCTGAGCTATTAAAAATAACGTGTGAATGATGGTGGCTGTTCAAAGCAGGCAGTTCACTTCCCTCCACTGCCGTCTGATCCAGCCTGGGGCCGGCACTCCACGGTTGCCAAGAGAAATATGCACCTTCACTGCCATGGCCCTGCCCCAGCCAGCTCGCAATGGATGGAGATGTTTAGTCTTGGAGAAGTGCTCTGCTGAAGGGGAAAACTTTAAAATGCCATAAATCCTCAGGAAGTTTGCGCAGGGCTTGCTTAGCCAAGAGGAAAAACGCTCCTAGGTTTTGTTCTTTTCTTTTTTCCCCATTGCTGGAGGGCTGGGTTAGTTGGAAAGGCTCCCTCTCCCCCCGGGCCAGCACGGTTACAGAACCGGGTGATGCCGGGGCCGCCGTGCGGTGCCAGCACCTCGCAGACTCCTGGCTTTGAAGTTGCCTGGTTTCTTGCAGAGGTGAGCTGCAGGATGGGTTTTCCAGCTGCACTGGCCCCCGCAGCACCGTGGGCTGGGTTTCCTCGCAGCCAGCACAGGGTCCTGCTGCTGGCTCACCCCGGTCCCTCTGTGGAACCGAGAGCCAGCCCCAGGCTGCTCCTCCGGCTGGGCTTCTTAATTTGCCAAGCCCGCCTCATTAAACATTCCTTTTTTTAGAGCAGGGGAAAAGAATGAGAAGGAGCTAAAATAAGAAGCTCAGGGAGGAAGGGACACTCCTCCTAATACCTGGTGCTGCTCTCAGGTACCATGGATGTGGCACTCATGGGGTTGGGGACCGAGGGTGACTGGCAGGCTGCCCACACCCGGTGACCATGTCCCCGTCAGTGCCTGACCCCCCATTCCCGGCTACGCCCGTGGCAGCTATTTTGAGCATATCCCAGCAGCGGGCATACGTGTGTGACGCAGCGTGGCCGGGGTCTGGCTGACCCCGTGGGGTGCCTGGTATGTACCCGGGGCCATGATTTCCCTTGGGAGAGCAGTGGCCTCATCCTGCTGGATCCTCATCCCTTTGTTGCAGACCCTTTGTGAGCATCAGGGCTGTGCTCACACCCTGTTGCTGCCCTCTGTGCCCTAAACTGGCAGTGAGGATGCCAGGGCTGCCCTGGGTCCTGCCGTGCCACCCCACGCAGCCTCTGCCGCTGCCTGGCTAGGTCCAGGTCCAAGCACCACTGTCCTTCCAAAGAATTCTGTGAGTCCTGTGCTCTGCCTTATCCCTTCCCAAGGCCATGCTGCCCCGGCCGCCCGTCCTCCCCTCCCACAGGGTAGTGGTCCCCTCCTCGCCTTGACCCTCCCCCTGGAGGCGAGTCGCGTCCTCTCCCGTGTGGGTTCGGCTCTGCCGGGGCTCGGTGTCGCTGTTCCCGCCCTCACCCTCCTGCGATCCCTGTGCAAACCCCACCAAAGGTCCCTTTCGTGTCCCCACGGGCCCTGCCCTCCGTAGGACAGGGGACACAGGGCTGAGCAGGGAGCTGGAGCACCGGGAGGGTGCATACAGCTCACACCGAGGTAGGTCACCAGCACAGTGTAGGGCAGTGATTCGGGTATGCCGTGGGCTACTAAGGTGGCATCTCTGCTTGCCCACTGCCCCGGCCACCTTCTCCTGGGTCCAGAGCCCGTGGGCCACATGCTGCTCCCCACGGGCTGGTGCGAGGGGCTGTGCGTGCATCTGGCCAGCACCTGGCTCCCGGGACAGGCCCGGGACAGGCCCGGGACAGGGGCGGTCCGCGTGGCACTCCTCCTCTGCCGCTGAGCGCGGCCAGTGTGGGATGGAGAGAGGCCGGCTCCGTTCTCACGAGAAACTTCCTCCGCCGGCGTTTGGGCAGGGCCGGGGGCGAGGGCCAGCGCACGCCCCGCTCACGTCGTAATGAGCTGTGCTAATGAGCGGGGCCGGGACTGGGGGCGCCTGGGGACAGCTGGGACAGTGTCCCTGGGGGTTTGTCCCCGCCGTGGGTTTGTCCCTCCTGTTCGTGGGCTCTGCCGGGGACAGAGGTCAGTGACGGGGAGCAGGCGGGGCTCACAGCCCAAGCACAGCCGGTGCTGTCCCAGCCCTGCTCAAGGTCCCGGGGGCGATCCAGCCCCTGTCCCAAACCATGGCCACCATCCCATGGGCCACATCAGCCCTGCCTCAGGGGGAGATATGCCATGGAGAGGGTCCCTGGGGACAGTGTGGCCATGGTAGCAGGGTGATGCTGTAGCGGGGTGGAGATCCAGGTTTGGGGTGATCTGGCTGTGCCCAGAGCCAGATCTCTATGGACCCTGACATGTCACCTCTGCCCAGGATCCAGCTGTCAGCCCAGGGCCAGCTGGGGACCGCTTGTCATCATCAAGGGAAGGCGCATCAGGACGTAGAGAGACTTTAGCCTTCCTCCCACTGCCCCATCATCACGGTATCCCACGCTGGGGTCACCCCGGGGGTACCTGACTCCCAGCCTCGGCAGCAGCTTCCTCCGGGCTGGGGGAAGGTCCACAGCATCCCACATTCCCAAGGAGACCGTGGGAAGCTATGAAAAAGTTGGCCTGACTCTGGGCAGCCTATTTATAGCAGCGTACGCTCGGCACTCTCATGCTTCTGTTCCCCAGCGTAGCTGCACGGGACTGTTTACATTTCCTCTGCTCCGCTTCCCCCTCGGCCGTCCTTCCCAGGAATGCCGCTTGGTATGGCAGACACGGGGAAGTCGAGGAGGATTTGGAATGAGCCAGAAGCGTCTCAAGGGGTGTGGGTGTGCGGTGGCACCAACTCACCCTCACCTGGGTGCCCATCCCTCTGCTGGGAACGGCATCACCAGCTCAGGCCTCCACGGGTTGGCATCTCCATTACTGCAGGCTGGGGCTCCTCACGGTATTGCAGGAGCCCCAACCTGTGCCTGACCTGGGACTCCTGGCAGGCTCTTACTCCAGAGGGCAAAGGTGTTTTGGGATTTCAGAGCATCATAGCAGGGCTTGTGGGGCTGGTGGCTGCAGGAAAAGAGGAGAGGCAGCGGAGGAGGGGTGGGTGTGATGGGTGCAGCCTGCCCACCCCCATGGCCAGCAAGCCCTCCTCTCCCACTAGGGAGGGAGGTCCTGCTCCCATCCCAGCCTTGTGTCCGGGCATCTGTGCCCAGTGGGAGCCCACCCACCCCCTCCTGCCCTTGCTGGGCCCACAGCATCCTCTGGGACATGGCCTTGGCCTCACCAAGGGCAGGAGGGGTTGGATGGAGCAGGGGGGCTGTGCTGGCAGTGTGGGCAGAGGCAGAGCCTGGTGGTGCCCAGTTCCCCAGGGCACAGGGGCCTCACAGCAATACTGCCCTGGCCAGTGGGATTGGGTAGATGGTGTGGGCAGCAGAGGACTTGTCCTGGTCCCTGCCCACTGTGACACAGACACCCCACACCTGGCAGAGGGCAGGGCCAGTGCTGGCAGTGTGATGGCTACTGGAGCAGCCCTGCTGCTCTGTGGGATCCCTGCACTCCCCTGGGGCAAGTGACAGCTCCTGGTCTACTCGAGCTCCAGGCAGAGACCTGGAGTGGGGCTTGCCTGGGAGAGGCTGCTCTGTTCTCCTGGTTACCTCTGGAATAACTGGGATTTGGCAAGGGAAGGAGATCACTCACATTCTTGTTCAGAGAGGAGGATTCGGTGCATGGTTAACCCTCTCGGCTCCTGGGAAGCCATTCCTCCTGCTGCCCACAGCCTCGTGGGGTGTGGAAGGAGCAACAGCTTCCCCATATGCATGGACCCGGGCTGGGTGTCTGTCCCCAGAGTCCCCCCCAGTGCCCTGGCCAGGGGAGACCCCTCCTGCCCTGGCACCCCCTGGCAAAGGGATAGCTCAGCCTGGCACTGGTGCCTCCTGTGCCCACGCAGATCCCGCTGCTGGGGTTGCTTCCCACGGGGATCAGATGTCCGTGGGCTGTTAGCCATGCTCATGGGCTGTTAGCCACAGGCAGGGCTGAGCTGTCCCAGCCCTGCCAGCCACGGGAGCTCTGCCAAGAGCAGAGCTTTGACCACCCCCCTCCCGGCCACCTCCGCCCGTTCAGCCCCAGGGCTCTGCCCTGGGCTCCCACCTCCAGCTCTCCCTGCCTTGCATCCGGCTCAGGGTGACGGCTCCCGGGGAGACAGGGATCGCCTGGGAGCCGGAGCAGCCTTGGCTTTGTGTGGGGCTCTCCCAGGCAGCCGCGGAGCCGAAGCGGCCGCTCCCTGCGGGCAGCTGTTCCCAGCTCCCCGACCCCGCCGCATCGCTGCCAACAGCTGCGCCCGACACGCCGGCCCTGGGCCCCCCGCAGCCCCCGGGGCTGCACGGGGAGAAGGGCTGGAGACCCCCATGGGCACCAACACCTTACTCCAGCCTGCCTAGGAGGGACGGGTTGAGACTGGATGAGGGACGGAGCTGTTACCTCTCCCCATGCAGCCAGTCTGGCTCCGAGGAGGGGGCACAGGCTCCCCCCAGCCCGAGCTGCCCAAAACCGGCTGGGCCAGACCCGTGCGACGGGCGGGAGGAGTCTGGGCTGCCTGGGCGCTGGCAGGGAGCTGGGAGGATCCCCCGTGCTGGCCCAGAGCTGGTGGGCTCCTTGCAGCCTGCCGGGGAGACGAAAGGCTCAGGAGGGACGCCCATCCCCTCGGCTGTGGCTGGTTCTGTGCTCCAGGGACACGGAGGGTTCCAGCATCACTCCGGGAAGGGTGCCAGGGTCTCTGCCCAGCTCTGCCAGCCCCAGGGGTCCACAGCAGCCCCACGGCTGTCCCAGGGCTGAACCACACCAGTGTCCACCCTCAGTGCCAGGCCACGCCGCCCCGTCCCTGCCAAGACCCTCCGCACCAGGGGAGCTGCTGTCCGCACTCTCACCTCTGGCAACATCTGCACAGGCTGAGCACGGAGCAGCCCAGCCTCCCGCATACTTGCTGCCATACGTACAGCTCAGCCGGGATGGAACTAATGCAGAAAACATGGCCCTGCGCCGCAGCCGGCACGCCGGGGGCTGGGAGCGCCGCGGCAGCACCCTGCCCTCCGCCGGCCCTGCCACCGCCCCAGGGCTGCCACCGCCACCGGGGGGTCCGGGGCACCTGCGGGACCCAGGGCCGTGGAGCCGGCGCTGTCGGTTATGGGATCCGCAGATGTTGAGCTCTGGCTGCCACAGCCGCACGGCTCAGGTGCAGAAGTGCTCTCCTGGCTGACGTGCGGGCTGGCCCCAGCTCCCGGAGTTTCCATCCCTTTTGGCACCGATCCTGGGACACATTCTCTCATCCAGGTCCTTTCCCTGCCGGGCGCTGGGTCCGCTGCCAGCGTGCTGGTGGTGGGGGCCAGGCTCCTCCTGCCCCACATCCTGGTCCTGCGGCTGGGAGCACCGGGCTCGGCTTGGCCAGCGCTGCCTCTTCCAATGAGCCGTGTTTGTGCTGGCAAGGCAGCTGGCGCGGCGGAGCCGGGGCAAGACAAGCTTGGCACCGCGTGCCTACTCCCGCCCTGGCTGTATCCAGAGAGTGGCATCCCTCTGGGGCTGGAGCCTGCTCCAGCAGAGCTACTCCAGTGAGGGGTGGGAGATGCAGCACCTCCGTGCCCCCTCTCTGGCTGCCGCGGTGGCAGAGCCTCGCTGGCGGTCACAGTGCAGTCGTGGCCGGTGGTCACAGTGCTCGCACCAAGGGGGACGCAGCTCATGGCTCCTCCGTGGGCACCATCGGTGCCCACCCCACCCCTCCTGCCCCCACGCCTGCCTCTGCCCTGCGGGGAGGTCCCGGAAGCGCTGTGCCGGGTTTGGCTCTGGCAGAGCCTTCCACTTTCCCTGCCAGCTCTGAACTCGTTAGCAGGCAGTTCTTGGCGCTCCTCAATGAGAGCGAGGGGCTGCGAGCGCTGCTTGTTCCGCGGGCCGGGGCTGGCTGCCGGCTCCCACTGAGGCACCGGGAACCGCAGGGCCCATCTGGGGAGCACATGGGAGCTGGGAAACACCCGCTGACAGCCCCGTGGAAGCTCTTCCCCTCCCATCCTCAGCAGGACCAGGATGGGGGCAGGATGTGGGTTGGGGGTCCCAACCCCACAGGACGCGCAGGGGAGAGGTGAAGCAGGGTGCAGGGGATTAGAGCAGTCTGGGGAACGTGGCCAGGCTCAGTTTGCCATGTGTTTCAGTAGCATCCGGGCACACATGGGGCACGCAGCTCTTGGAGCCAGGATTCAGCATGGATAAAGAGCCAGGGGATGCAGCCAGGGAAGTAAGTCCCTCTGTCATCATCACCATGGCAGAGCCTCCTCTTGTGCCTGTGGCATGGAGCAGCTTCCTCGCAGCACTCTGTCCCCCTCACCCCAGGTGACTGGGTGTGGGGAGAGCCCTGGGGACCCAGGAGCCATCCCGTGCCCTGTCACACTCACATTACCTGCTGCCACCCTCCACTCCTCGCTGGGAGCTGGGCCAGCTGCTCCACAAGGCAACCACGCTGGCATGGCGGGGGAGTCAGGGCTGTCGCTGCTTGCAAGCTGTCCCCACCGCACTGTCCCCAGGGCAGCTCTCAGCAGAGCCGGGAGCCAGCACTCTGCTCCACGTGCTCAGCCCCAGGGCAGTTCACAACCACGGCTGGTGAAGCACACGTCCCCTCAACGTGTCCCGCGTGGCTGGCAGCAGTACTGACAGCCCTGTCTCCTGTGCCTTGCAGAGTGTCCTGGGACACGACAACAACAAAGACTCCCGGCTGCTCTGGATGGGCTCCAGCGATTGCCTCATCTCCGTCGGGTTCAGCCAGGTACGGTCCTTGCCAGGAAGGTGGCCCTGGCACTACTGGGATGTTCCAGCCCTACTCCCTTGCGGCTGCTGTGCCAAGGCACCCCAAGTGCTTTTTTGGGTGGCCTGTCCCCTATGAAAACAGGAGGTCCCCATACCAGGTGCCCTGGCCCTTTCTGGGATGGCAGAAGGTGGCTGGTGAGGTGGTGGTGGCACCATGGAGCCATGCAGGCAGCACCAGTGCCCACTGACACTGTGTCTGTGTCCCTGCAGATGCGGGAGCGGGAGGTGAAGCTGTGGGACACGCGGAGACTCAGCGGAGCGACACTCACTGTGGCACTGGACACCTCACCTGGGTAGGGATGGGGACTCAGCATGGGGTGGGAGGGTGGGCAGTGGAAACATCAAGGTCAGGGACCCATCAGGAGTGTGGTGGCAGAGCAGGAGGTGGCAGAGAGCTCATGGAAACAGCAGCACTCAGCCTCAAAGCTGGGGACAAAGCTGGGGACAGCGCAGCCACATCTCCACCACCACTGGGGTGAGACGAGAGGGCAGAGGCAGTGCTGGCGAGGGCACAGAGGTGCTCTGTGGTGCCATGGGTGGTGGCACTGCTGGGGACAGTGTCTGTGGTGGCTGCTGGCTGGGTGGGCTCGTGCACTGAGGCAGCACCACAAGATGCTGCAGACGAGTGAATCCCTTTGGCGCTGCTGGATTACTGGAGCAGCTCAGCCCTGGCCTCCCACTCACGCTGTGCTTTGTGCCGTGGTGCCGTGGTGGCTGCCCAGCCAGCCATGGCCAGGCTGGCACTCGGCGGGCACCCCCGGGGAAGTGGAAGAGGAGCTTTGGTGGCGTAAGGGGTCAGCGCCCCTTGTCACGGCGTGATGGAGCCGTCTCCTGTCTGCGGGGCACTGCCAAGGCTGGGAACGCTCCAGTTAGACCTGGCCTGGCCTCTCCCACGCTGCCCTGTGAGCTGGCCTGGCGTCACCATGTGGGCAAGGAAATGGGAGGAGGAGGAGGAGGCTGTGCCTTCATCCCACCGGGGTGATTGGGGGTTGGGGCACAGGATGCACTGGAGGCCACCAGCTCTTCCCAGGGCTGCTGGCAAAGCACTGGGACCCTCACTGTGTGCCGGGCTGGCTCTGTGATGGGCCGGGATGCTGGGGTAGGCTGGGTTGTCGGCAGCCAACACATGGCCTCTGGCGAGGGGCTGAGTGAGCTGTGACAGCCCCTTGGCTGCCCTGCCGGTGTCAGCTCCAGGCCAGTGCTGGCAGCAGCCAGGACAGACAGCATGGGAGAGGACCTGCCGTGGGCATGGTGGGATGGTGTTGGTGTGGTGGAGCAGGCGGAGAGGCTGCCTGGGCATTCCTCACCCTCCTGCCAGCTCCCCGGGGAGCAGCTCCCGGCTCTCCCGCTCACCAGGTCTGCCAGCTCAATGAGCAAAGGCCGTCATCGGTGTCCAGTGAGCGCTCTCAGGGGAGGCTGAGGCTGCTGCAGGGGGATGCCCTGAGGTCCATTATTGCTCTTGGCGGAGGATCCAGTGGGAATTACCCCGAATCCTCGCTGGGCCGGGGCGAGCCAGTCGGGCTAAATGGGATGCAGGCGCGGCTGTGCTCGGCCCCCTCAGCGCAGGCTGCAGTTATTTTGGCTGCCGGGTTTATCGGCGCAGGAATGCGGCTGGCGGGCGCTGCCTGCGCGTCACGCCGGGGCCCTGCCGGCCCGCGGCTGCGTGGCGGGGCCAGCCGAGAGGGGCTGGGGGCGGTGGGGGCGAGCAGAGACCTTCCCCCCTCGTGCTGGGGAGGTGCTTTTTTTAGACAGCCGCGCCGGGGCCACCGCGCTTCCAGCCCCAACCGCTCCCGCCTGTAAATCTGGCGGAGATGACAAATGGCGGAGGGGGATTTGGGCTGGCTCCCGGCGGAGGTGCCGAGCGGGGGCCGTGCTCTCCCTCCGGCACAGCCATCCCGAGCAGGGCCGCGACACTCGGGAGCCGCGGCAAGGGCACGGGTGGATGGTCTTGGGGTCACCAGATCCCCCTGGAAGTACTGCGTGGAGCTGACTTAGAACTGGGGGACAGGGACTCGGCCCCCCGGGGGTGGCGGAGCAGCAGTGGGGCCGGCTGTGGATCTCCGGCGTGGCCGTGGGTGCCCAGCGTGGAGCACGGAGATGTGTTGGGCAGTGCAGCGGTGCCGTGAGCGGGGCGTGGGGAGCTGCAGCAGCAGCAGCTCGTTGAAGCTCTTTGAGGAAGCAATCAGTGGGCGGGCAGGAAACTCATACCATTCATTACTGACGCCAGGCCGGCAGGAAGGGGAGTCCGCATCCCCACCGCATCCCCACCGCGCCCGCCGAGCCGGCACCACGCGTCCCCGTGGCACCCCAAAGCAGGGCTGTGGCGTGCCCCAAGGAGAGGGTCACCCCAGTATGCTCACCCCAATGCCCATAGCCACACCAAACCCTTCAGGCTGGTTGTGCCCCCATCCAGCATCCCTGGAAGAGAGCAGAGAGTGGGAGGCACCAGCCCCATGGACCCCCACATCAGCACGTGCCTTTTGGGGGTTCTCTTTCTCAAATCCTGAGCAAGTGAGATATTTCTGACCACACAAACATCATTTTCAAAGCACCTCGACCGTGCCAGGGCCATACTTAACAGCTGACCCCAGCAATGCCCAGACCCTGAAGGAGCAGGAGGTGGAAGGTGCGGGTGGCCATGGCCCCTCTCCGCATCCTGGTCCTCAATATGCCACCCCTGGGTACCTGCTGTTCCTTTGGCTCGGGTTTTGTCCCCTCCTGGCCCCCTTTAATTAGATCAAGGAGCAGCAGGGCAGGAGCCAGGAAGGGGCCTCAATAGGTTATTGTTGCCCTAAATTGTAACCAGCACCAGCGGGGTTGGGTTACAGGCTCCGACTTGGGGTCACCGACCAGACCCTGCTGCCGCACGCCCGGCAGCCAGCGCAGCACTGCCCAGGGACGGTGCTGTCACCACCATGGTGACAGGAGAACAGCGGCTTCCTTGTGTCACCGCATCTTTCAATGTCCTGAAAATGTCCCCAGGGAGGCTGGGGGTGCCGCAGCCGGCTCAGGGCTATGGCTGGATCAGTAGGGATGAGATGGCCAGGTCAGCAGAGGTCCCAGGGAGCCGTGTCCCCGTGGCGTGTTCCAGCTGTGGGGATATCCCTGCAGGGCACCATGGTGGTGGGGCTGAGGGATGGAGACAGCTGGATCCCCACCACCCTTCACGGTGCAAAGTCTGACAGAGCCAGGAGGTGCCAGAGCCGGGACCTGCCTGGAGCAGGGAGTTGGCACAGCAGGATGTTTGTGGAGGGATTTGGGGCTGTTTGGCTCCCCCAGCGCTGGAGCAGGACATGGAGGAGCCCAGGTGGTTCCCTGGGGACACAGCCCAGGGGTGCTCAGTCCCTAACACCTACCCCCTGCCCCAGCCAAAGCCTGAGGCTGAGGCAGCTCCTGGGGTCAGGCTCACAGCCCTGGCATCTCCCGGCTCCAGTCCTCATGTGCACCGGGGCACCCGGCCCCACCAAGGCACATGTTCCCTCTGGCACCCTGACACCTCTCCTCTGGCACCAGCTGCAATGGGACCTCAGTGGCTGGTCCTGCTCCCATCCTGCCTGGCACCCTCTGCACTGCTTTTTCCTGGGGCTTAGCAGCCCTTTGGGGTCATGGTGGGTATTTTGGGGGTCTCTAACAAAACACACCCCAGCAGGAAGAACCCTGAGCAGGACAGGTCCATTCCTGTCCCCATCCCTGTCCCAGTCCCCCTGCAGATCTCAGAAATACGTGGGTTGACATGTGCTTGCCATCAATGGAAAGGGGTTTTTCCTGCCCCCAGCTTGGCTGCCACCCTCAGACACAAGGAAGGGGAGAGACCACCCCACCCCATCAGGTATCACCCCAGTGGGACCCATCCCCATCCAGTCCCCAGTGGGGCTACCGGGCAGCCACATGAAGGGGTTAAGGTGGGGCAGCCACCGAGCCCATGTCGCCTGTCCTGTAATTCCACTGGGTAAAAATAGCTGGGGCGGGATGGCAGTGCCGAAATCACTCCCAGATGAGCCACAGCCTCGGTGGCCAGACGGTACTCCCTGGCCTCCCCAGCTTTCCAGGAAGCTGATGAGCTCCAAAGCTCTTCCTGGCAGCACTGGGAGCTGTGTGATGGACACACCTGTCCTCCCCCAAGAGAGCGGGCACCTGGACCCCTGGCACTGAGGCATGACCCCTCGGGGCTCTGCTCCAGACATGGGGACCTGAGCGACCCAGGGGATCTGGCTTTGGTTTCCATGGGGCCATGCCTGGGACCGGGAGTGATTTTTTTGGGAAACCAGAGCCCTCCAGCCTTGCCACATCAGGGTGCAGGCAGGATTTGCCCCGGTGAGCCAGCAGCTCCTCCTGTTGTGGCTCCCCGCCGAGCCCCCATCCTGCCAGTGGCTCTGGCCGGGGCTCTCGCTTACTGGCCCCGCTGGATCACAGAGAGAGATTTTTTTTGGGTCCACTTCAGGGGGTTTTGCAATCCTTCCCGTCGCTGATTCAGCTCACAGGAATTAGCAGGGCCGCACGATGTGCCGCTGGAGCCGCTCTTGGCGCGCGACGGGGCTGGCAGTGGCCAGGGGAATTTTGTGCCGGGATTCAGGAAGCCACAGGGGCTGGACAGTCCCATTTTGGGCACTGCTGCTCTCCCGCAGGGCTGCCCGGGTGCAGATGTGGGTATGGGTGGGGCCAATCCCTGCCCTGGCTGCAGCGTCCCCATCACCTCCGTGCCAAGGCTGAGCCCTGCTGCCCCCCTTGTGCAGTTGGCACCCCAAAATCCTTGGCTCAGGGTGTCCCTGAGGTGCTATACCTGTCAAAGCTGAACCCCAACTTCGCTTTTGCCCTCCTGGCATCTCCACAATAGCTCCATCACCCTGGAAGCCCCTCCTGAGCAATGGGATCAGCTGAGGTGCCAAGAGGGTCCCCAGCACACACCTGGCATGTGTGGGGTCCCCTGCAAACCTCCAGCTAATTCCAAGTGGGGAAATCAGCTTCGTTACGGGAAGGGCACATCACGGAGGCAAAGGAGGGGAGAAGTGAGGGGCCAGGAGGGGCTGGAGGGCTCCTGATGCCGGTGCCGACGCGCGGACACGCCAGGGGCTGGCCCGGGGGCTCGGGGGGTTGTGGCGGCCGGCCGGGGGCACCCGGCGTGAGGCCGCGGCTCCGCCAGGGACTTTTCTTCTCTCCTCCTCGCGAGGCTGGAAAATATACAAAGCTCGCAGTGAAAATATTTACACAGCAGCAATTTTGGGAGGAATTTGGGATGTTAATTTGAAAAATCTGTGGGGAGAGGACCACAATGGGCCCTTTGAGCGGGCGAGCGTGGCCATCGCAGCGAGCCGCCCGCGCCGGCGAGGGGCCCCTCCTGCCACTGCGCTGGCCCTAATGGGAGCCAGCCCTGCCGGAAGCCCACCTGGGAGCCGGGGGGCTGCGCCAGACGGCCCCGCCGACGCCCCGCGCCCCTAATTGCATCCAGAGCCGCTCCCTGCCCCGGGCGAGCGGCACCGAGGGGCCGGCGGGGTCAGGGCCGTGTCCTGCGGCGGAGCGGCCGGCCCGGAGCGGCACGGCGGTGACCCTCGGCTTCAACCCCGCGCTGCGCTCATTCTCTCCAAATCAAACATACCTCGGCGGGCAGGGCCCCAACCTGGAAAATTCCAGCCCGAAAGATAAAGGATTGGAAAACGATTAAAACCAGAGGGTTGGAACAGAAACCACTTGGCAGCGGGAACCTGCCGAGCGTCGGCTCCCAGCCCACCCCGCCAGGGCCAGCGCACAAAACCGGCTGTTCCTGGGGCCGGGCAGCGGGGGGTTCTGGCTGCGGCCCCCGGCCTTGGAGGGGCACGCAGGCTGACACTTGTCACGGGCGATTTGAGGGTCCCGGTGCCGCCGCGGGTGACGTCAGGAGGTTGGGCTGGGCCGTTTGTCCCGCAGCTGGCCCCGGAGCCATCTGGCAGGCGGGGAGGGATGAAGTAAGGCTGGATGATGCGCAGGGCAGGGGCTGATTTGAACCCCGTGGCCTCTGTTTTGGGAACACCCTCCTCAGCGCCCGAGGTGGGGGGCAGCGCCCTGGGGGTAAAAACGCCCAGAATCGGGAAAACTGCCCCCTCCCTCGCCCTGACTCATCCCGGCGCTTGCCAACAACAACGGGGAGGACACGGCTGACCTTCCCGCTCCTCTGCAGGGGACACGCCGCGCTGCCCACACCCTTGCCTGTGACGGGCAGGGCCTGCCAAGGTGCTGAGAGCTGCACAGAGCTTTTCGTGGTTGTTATTTTAATTATTTTGGGTTTTTTTTTTTACAAAAAGACATCCTTCTGATCTGTCTTACAAAAGAGATGTACACAAACCTGTACTAAAAAAAAAGTTTTCCCAGAAGAAATGGGAAATAATGGTGTATAAATATTCTCTCTCAGTTCTTAAAGCTTCAATTCCCGGTTTGCCTGCTCGGCACTTCCTTTGGCCCGGGGGCTCCCGAGGGTCCCAGCACCTCGGCCGGGCCGTATTGCTCACATCAGCTTCCAGGGAGTCGAGTCATGGGCCGTGCTCTGCTAAAGGACCCTTGTTACCAGCACGTGGGCGTCCCTCAGCCGAGTCACAGCAGCTTTCTCTTAGGAGCTAAAAAAAGCCCCCAACCCCCAAATTAACCCCCCCTTCTCTTCTGCTACCCACATTCTAGGAAGAGTCACAGAAATCAAGGCACAGAGCAGTAAAATTCACGTCTCCTCCTGAAGCGTGGCAGCCTCTCGGAAATTGCACGTTGTGGGATTTGGGGGGGTTTTCTGCCTCAATTCAGTCAGCTCCTTGGCAATCCATATCCCAGAGGGACATGGACAGGTGCTGCCACTGGAGCTCAGTCCTCCTGTGTCCAAGGCTCTGAAAGCCTTGTGGGTTCAGAAGTAAGAGGGCTTGAGCCCCGGGGTGTTGTTGTTGCTGGGGTAGTGCGACTGCATGAGCGGCACCTCGCACTCAGAGCCAGCGGAAAGCATCGCTGCCTCCGGCACCTTGCAGCCGTGGCTGCTCAAATCCCCATTTTCCAGGCAGGCTTTCACCCCTTCCAGCTCCAGCGGGCCGGTGTCTACCCCAGCGCCGGCGTGCGCCTTGGCTCGGCGGTGCCGGCAGTAGTACATGGTGGCAGTGACCACCACCACCAGCAGCAGCGCGGCAGCCAGCGCAGGGACGAGGATCAGGGCGAGGTTGGGGTCCTGGCTCTGGGTGACAGGGGAGTGCTGCTGCAGGCTGAGGGGCAGGGTCTGTGCCTCGGCGCAGTGCTCCTCCTTGGGGACCTCCCCCAGAGCCCCGATGCACACACGGTAGGTGCAGTTGGGTTTCAGCGCCCGCACAGTGTACTCGGAGAGCGAGGCCGGCAAGCGCAGCATCACCGGCCGCTTGTCCGGCCCCGACAGGTTCCGGTAGCTCAGGCGGATGCCTTTCAGCTGCGCCTTGGACTGGATGTAGTTGTGCAGGTCCACTTTGAGGGAGGTGCTGCCCACCTGGGCGATGCTGACCCGCCGGCCGGGCGGCAGGGCTGGCGTGCCCGGGGCTGGCGTCGTCCCCTTCTCCTCCGCCTCACAGTACACGCCGGCAAAGCCCGCGGGGCACAGGCACTCCAGGAGGTTCTGGGCACCCAGGTGGCAGGTGCCGCCATTCAGACACGTGCGGGGGGGACAGATGGGCGCTGGAGGGGTGCTGGGGGCCGGGGCACCGCTGAAGGGCACCAATGTGGAGCTGCCCTGGGGGTCCTTGGCCCTCAGGGTGGGTGCAGCGGTGCTGGGAGGCGGCGGCGGGCGGTGGGTGCTGGGCAGCGGCGTAGGCAGCGGCAGC
>VZRF01014796.1:112924-125142 GCA_013396875.1 Vireo altiloquus
GGCGTGGTGGGCGTGGGGGTGGTGGTGGGGCAGCCGAAGTCAGTGTACTGCAGGTGGTGGAGGAGCTTGCCCGAGTTCTTGGGGGGGAAGTGGCAGCGCGTCTCCTCGGGGCGCCGCAGGACCAAGCCGCTGGCGTTCACCCACTGCACCAGCCAGCTCATTGGGCAGATGCAGTTGAAGGGGTTGCCGGCAGCCGTCACGGCCCGCAGCCTGGGGAAGAAGCCGGAGAAATCCCGAGGGATGGTGTTGATGTTGAGGTTGCTGATGTCCAGCTCCTGGAGGTTGTGGAGGCTCTGGAAGTCCTCGGCCGGCAGCTGGGAGATGCGGGCGTTGCCAGCCAGGCTGAGCCTGGTGAGGCTGCCCAGCCGCCGCAGCACCGCCGGGACGCGCTCCAGCAGGTTGTCAGAGACGTCCAGCTCATGGAGGTTGTTTTGGACCTGGAAGAGCTCCTCGTTTAAGCTCGTTAGGCCCAGCCCTGCGATCTTTAGGGACTCAATGTTGACAGCATGGAAAGCCCCTGGTGCAATGGCAGGGATCTTGTTCCAGCTGATGTCCAGCAGCAAGAGGTTGGGCAGGTTGAGAGGGGGCACGGCCTTGAGCTGGTTGTTCTGCAGCTTTAGCTCCAGCAGATTCTCCAGTGTGTCGAAGGCAGCAGCGTGGATGTGCTGGATCCTGTTCCTCTGCAGGTAAAGCCGTTCCAGCAGTCGCAGCCCATGGAAGGTCTCATTGGTGATCTCCTGCAGCTGGTTGGAGGACAGGTCCAAGTTGACGAGCTCTGTCAGGGGCTGGAAGATGTTTCTCTGGATGCTGGTGATCTTGTTTTGCGAGAGGTCCAGGAGCTGGAGGGCAGGCAGCCCTGCAAAGCTGTCCTCACTGAGCGTTGTGATGCCATTCTCAAAGACATAGAGGGAGAGGGTGGTGGGGGGCAGCCCCTGAGGCACTGTCTGGCCCCTCCTGGCCGCACACAGGATGGTCTTGGAGTCTTGGCACTGGCAGCCCGCAGGACATGCCCCAGCCAGCTCCCCATGGGCCAAGAGGAGCAGCGTGCAAAGGATCAGCTGGTTCATGGTGTCAGCTCTGCGGAGAAACAAGCGCAGCCAGGGTTAGAGGACAGGCACTGCGGGGGGGTACCCAGGGCTGGCAGGGCTGTGGAGCTCTGAACCTCGCTCTGCCTCCAGGGCTGGTGAGAGTGAAGCAGCACAGGGGGTGCCCACCCTGGCTCCATGCTCCCCCCTTCCCAGACCCCCAGGATCTGGGGATGTTGTACCTTTGTGCACCCCAGGCTATGAGACACGTCCCACTGGTATTAGGGCTGTCTTTGGTGGGGCACCAAGACCTTTGCCGGTACTCACAAGGGCCCCAACCTCCCCAGCTGCTCAGCAGGGTGCAAATCAAACACAGGGGATGTGGAGAATCAGAGCACGGAGAAGGGGTGGGAGCCTGGCCGGCCTCTCCTGCGTAGAGCTCAGCTTAACCCTTTGCTTGTGCCACCATCCCAGCAGCTGCACCCTCGGGGGCTACTCCTGCCCAGATCACCAGCAGCAGCAGCCCCTCTTGGGGACAGGGGCACCCAGAGGTGACCCAGGCCACAGAGTGTGGGGCTGGAGGAGCTATTTGTGTCCCCACAGAGTCCAGGGACTCATACTCAGCCCCAGCCAGCCCCTGTCCCCACAGGTCACCTTGCTGTTCACCCCTCACCGTTGCACTCCAGAGACTCAGCACAGGACTGTGGGCTGTGTCCCTGTCCCTTGAGGTCAGCAGGGATAGAGGGAGGATGCTCAGGGGTGAGCAAGGCTGTGACCACCCCAGCCCCAGCTCCCCATGGATGCCCTGGCCAACATCACAGCCACTGCATCCCATAGGGCTCCTCTCTCAGTCCCATCTTTCAGCCCTTTTAATTACACTAGGCTGGGCCAGAGACTCACAGTCTCCTGCTACTCCATCTCAGGGTCAGGGGGAGGTGGCAGAGGAGGGTCCCTGGGCAGGGAAGAGGCAAACCCTTCCCCAGCCCCATCTGTTGCCAACTCCTCCCTGCTCAGAGCTGTCGGAGCTCCAGGCAAACGTCCCCCCTGCGGCTCACAAGGGGCCCCCGCCGCGTGTGGGGGGCTGCAGGTCACACAGCAGCACGTGCCGCCTGCCCCGGCCCCGTCAGCAGTGCAGGGACACCACATCCCGCACCAGGAGGGTCTGGACCCGTGCTGAGTCCCCTTGTCCCCGTGCCGAGGTGTTGGACAGGGTTAACACTGCAGCCTGCTCTGTTCTTGCCTCTTCCCGAGCGGCCCCCCCCAGGGTGGGGTGAGCCCACGGCTGGGCAGGGTCACCACAAGCGCCTGAGTCACTTGGCCTGACCGGCCCTGCCCTGACATGACCTGTGCCGTCAGCCCCTGACACCGGGGAGGAGCTGTGCCACATCCAAGAGGTCACTGTCACCCAGGGGTCACCATCACTGCATCTCCTCCCCAGCACCCCCAGCTCCCTCACCACTGTCGGGTCCTCCTGCACTCCACATCGCAGCCAGGCGAGTTAAAAACACAATATGGAGACCCTATGAAGTGCTTTTTGGGGCTGGGGCAGACCGAGCACCCCTCGAGGTGGCTTCAGCAACCAGAGCGTGCTTGCTGGTGGGAGAGCCCTGGTGCGGGGTGCTGGCGTGCCAGCGGTGCCACGGCCGTGCCAGTCCGCCCGGGTGGGCAGCGCCGGAGTGGGGCCAGGCCTGCGGGATGCTGGCGAGGGCCGGGGCTGGTTTTGCAATGCCAGGGTCGGGTTTCGCTGACGTGTCCCGTGCTGCAACCAGCTGCTGACTCCAAGTCTCTCTCGTCCCTTTAATTACGCTGGCATTTCCTCCCCGCCTGCCAGGCTCTCCGCTCCGGGCAGGTTCGGCCAGCCCGGCCACGGCCGCGCATCCGCGCCCGGCCACGAGCGCCGGGCAGGCTGGCACGGCCCCGCAGCCTCCGCCACCGCCCCTCGGCATCGCCCGCTCGGCCGGCACACGCCAGCATCCCGCCCGCGCCCCGCCTCCCCGGCACGATGCTGTTTCAAGGCAGAGAGGAGTTAACCCTGCCCGGGACACCCCCCAGAAACGAGGGGCAGGGGAACAGCCTCCCCAGGTCCTGGCAGTGTCCCCAAGGGCGGAGGGTGGGGGGCCCGTTTCTGCTGGAGGTGTTGAGGCCGCCCTGCCAGCGGCCTGCTGCTGCCTTGGCTGGGCTCCCCCGCGCCTGCACCGCAGATATTTGCCGAATTATTCATATTTTCCGGCTGCGGGGAGGATCTGGGCTCAGATTCCCCCAGTCCCGGCTCAGCCTTTCCCTGCCAGCCTGCTGGGGTGGGAGTGCCGTGTCACCCCCCTTCCCTGCCTGCAGCCCCCTGGGCTGGCCCACCCCGCAAAACAGTAATTAGTGGACTCGGCACGGGATGCCCTGCTTTGCACCCGCCTCCTGTTTTTAAGGCCGATGCCGTCCCCGCGCTGCGGGGTGACACCTGTGCAGGACAGGCTGGAGGAGCTGGAGAGTCCCTGTCTTTCCCCGCTGCTTGGGGACCTCAGGGAAGCAGGCACAGCCGGGATGTTCCTTCCCGCACCGGCAAATGCAGACAAACAAAGCCAGCGTTGTTGCTGGCCCGTGGGCTGCCACCTTGGCCGGTGGCAGCAGAGCAGGAAGGACGGGGGCCCTGCACTGTGCGGTGACAGGGAGGAACACAGTGCCTCTGCCAGGCGGGATGCAGATGCTGCTCCCCTCCCTTACACCCCTCAAAAACAAGCCGATGTCAGCGCTGCCCCCTCCCGCGAGCCAGCCGGGGGGATGCAGGATTAAGCCCTTAATCCTCCTCCCCCTTCAACCCACCCTGCGCCGCCGCAGCTCCCACCTCCTCCCGCTCCCCTCCCTATTTAATTAAAGTTTCCGCAGCAGCCCCGCAGGAATGCAGGCCTGGTTATTGCATTCCCCGGAGCACTCGCCAGCCCCTCCATCCCGCTCCTGCCCCTTTGACCCGGCCGCGCTCCCCATCTCAGGTGCCGGCAAGGAGAAAAACCAGCAGAGCCGCTTCGCCGGCAGCCAAACCGCCTCGGGAGGAGCCGGAACGCCGGCGGAGGGTGGGAGGAGGCCGGCGATGGTGCCACGCGTGGCCCGGGCGGCACGGGCAGATTCCTCCGGAGTGACTGGGGCGGCCGCGGCTGTCCCCGAGCGCTTCCTCGTGCCGCGTCCCGCCGGCAGAGCCAGCCGGGCAGGCAGCGCTTGCGTCAGGGCCACCCGGCGAGGCCGGCCGGCCTTGGCGTGGTGCGGGGGAAAACAGTAATTAGTGTCATCCCTGATGGCGGCACTGCCCAGCGCCGTGTGGGCAGCGACACAGCTGGGTCAGGGCAGTCTGGCCGCCCCAGTCCCAGCAGGACAAGACCTGTCGGCGTGGGGGCACACTGGCAAGAGTTGGTGCATGGGGGGAACATTACTGGGGGGCTTTGGTTGGGAAGAGGAGTCTCGGAACTGGAGCATCTCTGCTGGGATGTGTTGGCTCCGGTGGCCGTTGGCAGCCTGGGAGGGAGCCAGGCGTGGAAAGGGACATTTACCCCACGGTGGCCCAAAATCACACCCAAAGAGGGTGACAGGCGCCTGTCCCCTTCCAACCCATGCCAGATGACAACAAAGCGTGCAGGGAGCTGGCAGCAGGAGAAGCATGGGGTATCCCTGCCGCCCGGCGGCCAGGCTGGCCGGTGGCCCTGCTGGCACCCATCCCACTGCGCCAGCCGAGGGAAACCCTTGTCAGCACCGCCTGGGGACCCGCTTGGACCCACAGCGGGTCAGTGACCCAGGACACTAGCCCCTGAGGACATGTATAACGAGGGCAGCCAAACCCCACCCCAGCCAAGCTCTCCGCTGAGGAGAGTGGTGATGGTGGCCACTGCTGCCAGCAGCTCCCACCTCTGCCTGACCTCAGCAGGGGAGCCCTCCCGCCACGTCTGCCACGACAGAGCAAGCATGGGATGGGCCCAAGACCATGCTGGTCCCATGTGGGTCCTGGAGCCCTTCTGCTGGCAGAGTGCTTCACTACCACCCAGCCATGCCGGATGGAGCCATGCTCCATGTTAGCCCCAAACACATCGCTCCCCTTGCCCGTGATGGGTGCAGCAGCAGGCCGAGATCCATGGGCCAGACTCCAGTGCATCCATGGCAAAACAGGCATAGGCAGGGACAGGGAAGAAAGTGCCCTCTGAGAGCTCTCTGTGAACTCCTGTCCCAGCCCACCGCAGTGCCATCCCCCAGCCCAGCCGAGGCCCTGCCATCAGCCGAGGCAGGGGCCAGCCGGGTGCCCCTGGCTCAGCTGAGGCCTCGCAGGGAGCAGGGCACGCCGACCCTCAGCCGAGGCCCCGGTGACACCCTGTCACCCTGCGTGCCCAGGCTACACTGAGTGTTCTACGGCCCGGCCCAGGCCCACCAGGGTCCCCCCGCCCCCTGAGCCCCCGGATGCCCGGCAGAGCCCCCTCTCGCCTGTGAGCCGCTCCCCCCACGAGCCCCGGTGGCCGTGTGGAGGGTCGGGCTGCGTGGCGGCCGCGGGACTCACCGTGGCGGGCGGTGCGGGGCCGTGCGGGGCAGACGGTCAGACCATGGCGGGAGACAAGCAGCGACCGACCGGGCGCTCCCCTCTCTGGCGGCGCCGGGCGCGGGGGGCGGCATTTAAACCAAGGGGGCGGGGCCTGCCCTCCCGCCGGGCGTCCATTGGCCGGGAGCACGGAGGGGGAGGGGCGGGGCACGGCCNAGCCACGGGGACATCCAGGACCCCCGGGACCCCCGAGCCACGGGGACATCCAGGGCCTCTGGGACCCCCGAGCCACGGGGACATCCAGGACCCCCGGGACCCCTGAGCCACGGGGACATCCAGGGCCTCTGGGACCCCCGAGCCACGGGGACATCCAGGACCCCCGGGACCCCCGAGCCACGGGGACATCCAGGGCCTCTGGGACCCCCGAGCCACGGGGACCGCGGGGACATCCAGGACTCCCGGGACCCCCGAGCCGCGGGGACATCCAGGACTCCCGGGACCCCCGAGCCACGGGGATCGCGGGGACATCCAGGACCTCTGGGACCCCCGAGCCTCCGGGACCTCGGAGCCACAATACCTCCGGGACATTCACGACCTCTGATTCACAGGGGCCCCCTTGATCCCCAGGACCTCTGGGTCACAGGGGTCCCCAGCACCCCCAGGACCTTGGAGTCACAAGGATCCCAGAGGCCTCCACAGGGACCTCCAGACCCCATGACCTCAGGACCTCCCAGAGTCACAGTGACCTCTGGGACCCCTTGGGAACTCCATGGGACTCCAGGGCTCGCCAGAGTCCCAGGGACCTCCAGGATCCCCAGGGACTCCATGAGACCTTCAGAACCTCTGGACCCCCAGAGTCACAAGGATCTCCAGGATCCACAGGACCTTTGGAAACTCCCAGACCCTCCAAACCCTCCAGAGCCCCCCAGGACCTTCAGCATCCCTGGGGCTGGGGTCCCTGGGACCCCAGGACCCCTGGTGTGTATACACACAGTATAGGGGTAGATCCAGGTACAGGTATCTCCCTCCTATCCCCAGCACCCATGGAACCTATGGCAACCCTGGTAAAAACAAAGGCTGGGTGTCCTTGGCATCCCCAGGGACCCTCATATCTGTGTCCAGGGTAACCAGGGAGTCTGGCACCGATGAGCCCCAGTGCCCTGGGATCCCCATCTCCCCATGCCCCTGCCACCTGCAGAGATCCTACCACCATGTGCCGTGGGACAGGGGAAAGTGGGTGGCCCTCGCAGGGCTGTCCCTGTGCCCCTGTTACAGCAGAGCTGTGCCCAGTGCTGCAGAACAATGCTCCCTGGTAGGCATGGTGAGGATGGCACTCAGGGTGCCCTTGTCCCAAACCTGCACTGCTGGTGGTGGCAGTGCTGGTGACAGTGGTGACAGCAGGGCAGGGGATCCTGGTGCCTGCCACAGGCATCCTGGCGGTGTTTGCCTAGGATGTGCCAACAGTCCTGGGGTAGGACCGTGCCATACCACCCACAGCTATTCTTCATGGCATGGGACGGCATGGAACAGCTCCCTCCCCTTGGCACAGCCACAGAAATGTCAACTGAAAGTAATAGATTGTCCCTTGGGTGTCTGCCCGCGGCACTCCCTCCTCCACCCCTGCCGAGGGAAGGCACAGAGGTGGCTCTGTGCTCCTGTCACCACTGTCCCCTCAGGCCACAGAGTATTCCCGGTGGTCCCCTCCTGCCACCGAGCATCCCCCCAGTCGTGGTCCCCTCTGGCCCTGGAGCAAGTCCTGCCCACGGCACCCTGTGTCACAAGCATCCCCCCAGCCATGGTCCCCCCAGCCATGGGAGCACCCTGGCTGTGGTCTGGGACAGGGTGCAGGANGGAAGGCACAGAGGTGGCTCTGTGCTCCTGTCACCACTGTCCCCTCAGGCCACAGAGTATTCCCGGTGGTCCCCTCCTGCCACCGAGCATCCCCCCAGTCGTGGTCCCCTCTGGCCCTGGAGCAGGTCCTGCCCACGGCACTCTGTGTCACAAGCATCCTGTTTCACATCCCATCCAGCCATGGGAGCACCCTGGATGTGGTCTGGGACAGGGTGCAGGACAGGGAGCAGGGACACGCTCCAGCTGGCACAGCCGGGCCGCAGGGCACTCCCGGGGCTGGCCGGCTCCCCAGGTGCCGGGGAAGGCGGGCGGTGAGCTGGGGTGTGCCACGCGCCCGCCCCGAACTGGCCAAGCCGGCCCTGCCAGCCTGGGGGCAGCCCTGAGGGTGCCGGAAGCTTCCCCAAGCGAGGCTGGGTGCCATGGCCAGGCACAGGGAGCAGGGCAGGGAGCGGGATGCCCCACGGCTGGGCACGGCTTCACAGCGGGCACTGAGCAGCCGGGGCTGGGAGCAGGTGGCAGTGAGATCCTGATGCCAACCTGTCAGCCCAGGGTGGGACAGTGAGGGTTGTCATTTGGGGACCAGCCCAGCACCCTGCACCCCCCCAGCACTGGCGCTGCCCTCACATTGCAGCATGGCCTGATCCTGCCCCACGCTTCCCCAGGATGGGGTTTGGGGTGTGCATCACTGGGGGAGCAGGATCCAGCCCCACATCCATCGAGGTGCTGTGCCCATGGGGGCCCCCGGCTCAGCACCTCCCTTCCCTTGCAGGGTGACCATCCCACTGTATGACGCTGACACGGGGCTGCTGGTGCTGGCAGGGAAGGTGAGTTCCCATAGCTGGGGGATTTAGGGAGGCATTGGGGGACCGGAGGATGTGGGAGGATGTAGTGAGGCGGGGCTTGGTGCATGTGGGTGCACCAGTGGGGTGCTTCCTACAGCCCTGCTCACTCCCTGTCCCCACCACCTTTCTACCAGGGAGAAAACCTCCTGTACTGCTTCGAGGTAGCCCCCACACAGCCAGCACTCACCCAGGGTAAGCAGGTCCCATCCCACTCGTATCTCCCCTGCGGGGCTCACAGCCTGGCCACCCACCCCACGGCCACCCTGCCTGTCCCCCAGTGACCCAGTGCCGGACGGAGGGCAGCACGCGGGGCCTGGCGGCCGTGCCACGCCTGGCTCTGGATGTCATGGCCTGCGAGGTGCTCCGTGTCCTGCAGCTCACTGACACCGCCCTCGTCCCTGTCAGCTTCCTCGTGCCACGCAAGGTAAGGAGGCCCCGCAGGTGGCACTGTCTCAGAGGTGGCTGGTGTCACCTCACGGGTCACACCTCACCAGCACTGGGTGACAAAAAGGACCTGGCTGCAGTGAGACCCCAGTCCTCAGCTTGGGAAGAGCAGGAATGGAGATCAAACCTGGGTGCTGATGGTGGGTCCGCAGAGTCTGGGTACTGGATTTGGGAAGCCGGGTGCTGCGTGCAGGACTGGGGTGCTGGAGAGTGGATGCTGACAGCTGGGTGCCACCTGCTGGGTGCTGTTGTGCAGTGGGTGCTGGGCACTTCGAGCAGCCGAAGTTTGGGTGCTGGGTATTGGGGTCTGGGGGTGTCCAGGGATGCCCCAGCTGCGGCAGGACAGAGACTGTGGGATTTTGGGAACACCCACCTCGCCCCATCCCCTCTCCCACAGTCTGTCCAGGAGTTCCACGAGGATCTGTTCCCCGACTGCATGGGGATGCTGCCAGCCACCGACGCCCAAGGCTGGTGGGCAGGGGACAGCCAGCAGGTCAGTGTCATCGGGGGGGTGTCCTTGCTGGTGGCACTGCCACTGCCCCATGCCCACCGCTGTGCTCCATGCAGGTGAAGAGGGTGAGCCTGCACCCTGCACGGAGACCCACGGAGACCTTCACATCCCCCATCATTGCTGGCACCGGCCCCACCAACAGTGGCCACACCGACACCGACACTGGCCACACCGACACTGGCCACACCGATGCTGACCAGAGCGTGAGCATGGGGTGCTGGAAGAGTGCACTGAATGCTGAGGGTGTGGGGTCCCTGCTGCCCTCATCCCTCAGGGCATAGCTGGGGTGCCAGCACACCGTGCCCACTGGCTCTCTCTCCTATAGGAAGCCAGTGGCTACTCCTCACCATCCTCGCTGGCCTCACCAGGCAGCACAGCCACCTCGCTCTCAGCCAGCACCGGCCCCTCCAGCGGCTTTGCCAGCAGCCCCAGCCAGAAGTCCCTGCAGAGCATTTTGGGTGAGCAGGCAGTGGCGTGGGCTCGGGGTGCCCCTCGGGGGGGATTCAGGGCACTCACCCACCCCTCACCCGCTGCAGGGCCCAGCTCCCGCTTCCGGCACGCACAGGGCCGGGTGCTGCACCGCGACTGCCACCTCACCAACCTGCGGGGGCTCAGCCTCACCACGCCGGGCGAGTGCGATGGCTTCTGCGCCAACCACCAGCGCGTCGCCCTGCCCCTGCTCTCCGCCGGCGGCCAGATCGCCGTCCTCGAGGTACCCCGGCGTGGTATGGAGGTGTGGTATGGTATGGAGGCTGGCACGGGGCCGTGTGTGCCATGCTGATGACCCCTGGCTCTCTCCCACAGCTCTCCAAGCCCGGCCGTCTCCCCGACGCAGCCATGCCCACCATCCAGAACGGCGCGGCAGTGGCTGACCTCACCTGGGACCCCTTCGACCCGCGGCGCCTCGCTGTGGGTACGTGTGGTGGGGCTGGGAGGGTCCCCCAGCTCCAGGCGTGCCAGGTCACCACATTAACCACTGCCCATCCCTCCTGGGCACAGCGGGCGAGGACGCCAAGATCCGGCTGTGGAGGATCCCTGAGGGAGGGCTGCGGGAGACCCTGCAGGAGCCTGAAGCTATTCTCCGAGGTGAGGGGACACACCGAGCACCCCACACAGGGGACAAACCAGCCTGGTGGCACCCACAGCTGGGGACAGCCACGCACTTCTGAACACCACCAGGTCACACGGAAAAGATTTACTCCATCCGCTTCCACCCCATGGCATCTGATCTCCTGGTGTCCTCCTCCTACGACATGACCGTGCGGATCTGGGAGCTGAGCGCCGGGCAGGAAGTCTTGTGCCTGCAGGGACACACAGACCAGGTAAGGGATGGCAAATCCAGGGACAACTGAGAGGCATCTTTGGGACATTTGCGAGGGCACAACATCTGTCTCTCCAGATTTTCAGCATGGCTTGGAGCCCGGATGGGAAGAAGCTGGCAACGGTGAGCAAAGATGGACGGATACGGCTCTACGAGCCACGGCGCAGCTCTCAGCCTCAACAGGTACAGTCACAGCCCTGGGGACGGGCTGGAGAGCTGGGGGTGTGGGCAGCAAACCCTCCCTGTGGGCACATGACTGCACCCCCAGCTCTGTCAGAGCAGGAAGGGTGACCTTCACCCCCATGCAGGAGGGCCCAGGTCCCGAGGGGGGACGCGGAGCACGCCTGGTTTGGGTTTGTGGTGGTGACTACCTCCTGGTGTCCGGCTTTGACAGGTAAAGAGGGGGACACGTGCCAGGGCAGGGGTCCCTGAGGACACTGTGCTTGCTCTCATTGTCCCCTCCCCACAGCCGCAGTGAGAGGAGGATACTCCTGTACCGGGCACAGGCCCTGCCTGAAGGACCCTTGTCTGTCCTTGGCCTGGACGTGGCCCCTTCCACCCTCCTGCCCTTTTACGATGAGGATACCAGCGTCGTCTTCCTCACCGGCAAGGTGAGGGCTTGCCCTCCAAAAAACTGTGGGGCTCCCTGCCTACAGCCCCCCACAGTGTGGAGGGACCCTCCATGTCCCCTGAGAGCCCCCATCTCACTCCATCCCCAGGGTGACACCAGAGTCTTCCTCTACGAAGTGACCCCCGAGCCCCCCTATTTCCTTGAGTGCAACAGCTTCACCTCCAACGAACCCCACAAGGTAAAGGGGGGATGTGCTGCCTGTCCCTGACCCCCTACCTGTGCTGCCAGACCCCACTCACACCCCCACCCCACCAGGGCTTCGTCTTCCTGCCCAAAACAGCGTGTGAGGTGCGGGAGGTGGAGTTCGCCCGGGCGCTGCGCCTGGGGCAGAGCACTCTGGAGCCCGTGGCTTTCCACGTGCCACGCGTCAAGGTAGGTGGTAGGGAGGGCTGGCTGTGTTTTGGGAGGGGGGCAGGAGGCAGGGCACCCCCCTGAGTGCTCCTTGCCCCCGCAGAAGGAGTATTTCCAGGACGATCTCTTCCCGCCGACCCGCGTGTGGTGGGAGCCAGCCCTGGGCGCAGGTGCCTGGCTGGATGGGCAGGACGGGCAGCAGCGCCGCACCAGCCTGCGGCCCCCAGACATGGTGCCAGGTGGGTGCAGGGACTGGGCGAGGACCCCCGGCCCTCAGGGATGGCTGGGGGGGCTTTAGTGAATGGGGCGAAGCTCTCCTGCCCCATGCTGACACTGCTCTCACAGTGAGCGAGGCCCCAAAAGAGGCTCCGGCTCGGAAGTTCGTCCCCGCGTCTGTGTACCTGGAGGAGAAGACTGATGAGCAGAAGAAGGAGGAGGTGGGTTCTGGGGTTCTGGGATGACCACCCTGCGGCAGGGTCGGGGGTGATGCCCCGCACCCCACGGCTCTGCCCCGCCCCTCCCCGCAGCTCCTCAATGCCATGGTGGCCCGGCTGGGCAACAGGGACGACCCACTGCCCCAGGACTCCTTCGAGGGCGTGGACGAGGACGAGTGGGTGAGTGCGGGAGGGGGACACACGACCCCGGGGTGGGTCACACCTGGTCCCGCCGCGCCCTTCACCCCCGGCCTCCCGCAGGACTAGGCTGGACCCGGCACCCCCAGGAGCAGCCGGGACCCCC
>VZRF01014796.1:152108-304168 GCA_013396875.1 Vireo altiloquus
GGGGCGCGGGCGCCCGCGGGGGGGGGGGGGGGGCGGCTAAGTATGGAAACAGCCGTGTAAGGGGACACTGTGCCCCGGCAGCCCCCCCGGCCCCCGCCCCGCGCCGCCGCGGCCCCGCGCGGGCACCCGCAGCTGCCGCCTGCCAGCACCCGGCACCCCCGGCCCCGCCGAGTTTTGGCCTTTTAAGGGCATCTTGGGCCAATCTCGGGGATGAATGGGTTTGGGGGCCGGCGGCACACCCGGACAGAGGTGTGGTGACCTCCATGGGGCTGCGGGTTCAGTCTGTGGAAGGGGGTTGGAAAGTTGTTCTGTGGGCATGGCTGGTGGCTGGTGCTGCTCCAAGCGGGGCTGGTGGCCTTGTGGGATGTCGGAAGCTTGTCACCACGGTGGGCAACCACCAGCTCACATCTTGGTTTGGCTGAGGCTGGCATGGCACAGCACCGGGATCCCCCAGCTCAGAGGAGGCTCTGGGGCCAGGAGGCACATGGGGGTCCTGCAGCCCCAGGACCAGCTCTGAGGGGTCCCCCAAGTCCCCACCTGTTTATTGGGGGTCACGTATTTCACCCCAGTACTGTAGGTTTCTAAAAAAGCTCTAAGCAGTGGCGTGTCTCCTGCCCATGCTTCTGCTCCTCAGGGCCCAGTGGGATGAGTGCAGGATGAGTTTTGCTTTTCCTTTGATGCCAAGCTGAACTCTCAGACCTGGCTCCTTTGGGGTGCAGGGAGCGGCTTGGAGGGTGTGTTTTTCCCATTTTTGGGACATATCTTCCCACTTAACTCCTGTTGGTGCCTGTGGGGATCCCACAGGGCTGTGGGGCTGCATGAGAAAAGAAGGGGGTGAGAGCCCAGTGGAGAACCAGGGGCTTCACTGGAACATCATGGCAAGGTGTGGTCCTTTGGGTTTGGTGGCACCAGGGGCTGCCAGGACCCTGCCACCATTCCCAGAAGTCAGGGGTGGGGATTGCCCTGCGCCTGCGCTCTTACAGCCCCTGCCAAAGCAGCTCACTGCACACATGGCCGGGGCTGGCAAAGCTCCCCGGGGTTGCCAGGAGCCTGGCAGGGACCACTGTGGGGCTGGGCAGTAGCTCATGGCGAGGGCACTCGCCCGATACTCCATCCACTCCTGCCCAAGAGAACACACTCAGACCTCAGGCAGATCCCTTCCAGGCTGGGTGGCACCTGTGGCCACAAGGGATGGGCCACTGGGATGCTGGCAGGGCAGTGCCCAGCCAGGTGCTCAGCAGCTTTGCCCTGGGGATCCCTTGGCCCTGCAGCCACCATGGATTTGAGTGGGAGGGCAATTCCAGGCCATGCCCTCACCGCCTCTGAGCTGAGAGAGGACTTGGGGAAAGCCCTGGCACAGCATTGTCCTCCTGCAAGGCACTGGGCTGGCACAGACCCCTGCTGGTGACAGCAGGTGTGAGCCTCAGCTCCTGGGAGTCCTCGTCCTGCCTCATCCTCGAAGGTGTCACCTCAGGATGAGCTCCATTGCCAGGTTCTCATGGCATCTTGGGCTGTTCCCCATCACCCAGGATGTGTCCCAAGGTGTGTTCCCCATCACCTTGGAATGTGTCACTTTAGGGTGGGCTCCACCTCCCGGGTCAGAACATCTTGGGAGTGAGGCTGTGACACCTTGTGTGGGCTCAGGGCCCTAGGCACAGCAGCCATGGGGACACCCCACCCTGACCATCCCAGGCCAATGGCTCCCATAGTAACCAGCCTCCCCAGAGGCAAGACCCCAGTGTCCCAGTGACATCAAACTGGAATTGCTCCACCCTCCAACACCTTGGCTGGCTGTGAGACAAGGGGCTCGGGGTACCTCAGGTGCCTTGGGTGCTTGTGCCACCTCCACCCCTGTCACAGCCCTGGTGCCTCACCCCGAGGAGATCCTGGTCCCTGTGGGTGTCCTGTCTTACTCCCAAGCTGTTGGCTGAGCAAAGCAAGGCAGATGCTGGGCAGGTTGGCTCTGCTGTGCCACCCTCTCCATCAGCCATCCTTGTCCCGGTGTGTAGATGACATCCAGCCGGGCAGGAAGGCCAGGACACCTCACTCGTGCATGGCCCTGGTGGCATAGGGGTACCAGCAGGTCTCTGTGGGCTGGCACCATGCTGGGAGGGCTGTGCCATGCCTAGGAACAACACTCTTGCCACGTTCCCACTGTGTCCCGAGCCGGTGAAACCCCAGCCTGGCTGTTGGGTCAGGGCGACCAGATTGCTTCTGGAATTGCCTGTTCCCTGAGCTGCAGGAATAGCAGCAGCCCCGGGGCTGTGCAGGACTCCACTGAGCTATTTCCAGCCCATGGGGACATTTCCCTTGTAAGTGACAGCTGGAGGGAGCTGTGAGCTCCTGTGCTGCTGGGGGCTGCAGGAGGGGCAGGGGAGGCTCTGGACATGTACCCCGAGCCAGGACGGGGTGCTGGCAGTGGCAGCATGGCCCCGATGACAGCTGGGCACATGGCTCGACCCTTGGGGTGGCACAGCCCCTGGTACACTATGGAAAAGGGCTTGGAGCTGTGTGGCCCTGTCCACGTCCTGGTGTTTGCAGTGCTGCCAGGTCAGACCCTGGAGCTTGGTACCCCTAGCATGGCCAGGCAGTGTCTGCCCTGACATTCCCATGGATTTGAGGATCTTGTGGGGCACCAGGCCTTAGAATCCAGGCTGGCAAGTCCAAGAGGTGACTGGGTGACCAGGAATGCTTGGGATGACCCAAGGAGGGATGGGGAGCCAGGAAGTCTTGCCCTGAGTGCACAGAGGGTGTCCCTCAGGGGACATCCCTGGGGTGGGCTGGAGAAGCCTCAGGAACAGTGGGACCTCTTGGACATCCTTCCTCTGGAAGAAGTGGCTCCTCCAGCCCCAGCCATGCCACCACGTGTCCCTCGGGTCCCCCAGCATTCCGCCAAGCTGCAAGAGACACCACAGGTGGATGTTCCTCGATGTACAGTGTGACATCTGCCTGTGCCAAAATACCTGATGTTTCCCAGCCATCTGCTCACTGACAGACCCAGATCTCATCAGCCAGGAAGCAGCAGGTGCTTCATCTCCCACCCTCCTCATCTTCGTGTCTTCTGCAAGTCAGGGTTTAGGGTTCCTTACAGACCTTAAGCATGGGGAGACAGTGGAAGAAACACCCTGAAGCAGTGATTCCCTATTTTCATCTCTATTTAGAAAGCTCCAAGCCTGGTTTTAACCCCTTTGGTAGCTCCTGGTGAGGTTTCTTTACCATATATTAATAAAAATATCATATGGTTCTATCCAGCCATTTATAGAAATCAAATAACTTCATAACTTTTTTAAACTAAACCTAAAATTTCCTCTACAAATGAGGTCAAGTTAGTTCAACAAAATTGTTTCCTAGGTCTCCCTCTGCATTGAAAACCAGGAATATATTTGCTTTATGCTGGTGTTTTGGGATCATGAAGCCTCTGGGATGTGATGATGTGTCTGGGCATCCTGGGTTTTGGGGTGCACAAGGGTCTGGAGAGCCAACCCCATCCTCAGCCCCACCCTTGTGCTTGTGTCCTCTGGGCTGCTTGAACCCTTGTGGGATGCCTCGCTCTGAAGGCGTTGGCCTGGCTGATCCCAAACTGGAGCTGGAGCTGGGCTCCCACCTGCTCTGAGTCCTGGGCTGGCAGGGCCACAAGCTGGAAGAGTACATGGCAGCCCCACAGAGACCGGAGGGCAGGGACATCACCGTGAAATGGGGTCTCACAGGAAAGGAGGGGTCTGCACCGAGTCCAGCTGGAAAATACTACTAATTCCCTGACAGCTTCTTTGTGTGCAGTCATTTTCCATGAGCTTTTAAAAGACTTTGCCAGAATAAAGGCAGGGTTGGATATTTGGGATACAAAGTCCCGCCAAGAACCCCCTGGGAGGACACAGGGAGCGCAGGACTTGCAGGAGCCAGTGGATAATACCCGCAGGGAAGCAGGGACTGGGATCTGGGCAGGGGAAGGGGGCGTGTGAAAAGCCATCCCCGCAGCCCTGCCATCGCCGGCCCCACGCTCGGGGCTCCGATTTCTGCTGGAGGGGGAGAGTGTCCCTCCAGGGCCACCTGTGCCCATCTGTCCCTTCTCACCGTCCTCCTGGAGGACCCGTTTTGCCGTCAGGTCGTTGCTGTTCTGTCCGTCCCTGTGCAGGGATGGAGGGGACACCGTGATGTTCAGCCATGCCCCTCTTTCCTGCACAGGCAAACCAGTCACAGCATCCTGTGGCACCCAGAACCGCGCCGTAGGGTCTCCGTCCCCGCTGTCACCACCTGGGAAGGTGTCCCCTGGCAGCTCATTAAAGTCCCAGCGTGAGATAGGTGTGGCAGGGGCAGTGCAAGCCAGGGACCCGCAGGGAGGTCAAGTCCCCGAGGGGAAAAGCGCGAGGTCTCCTCTCCTGTGCCACCCATCTGCTTGGCACAATGCAAGGTGTGAACACGGGGAGCCCCGGTGTCACTTTACACCGTGGCTGTCCCCTCCCGGAGCCCACGGGGGCCCCCAGGTGCGGACGTCACCCTTGGCTGGCAGCGGGGAGAGGGGCTGGGGCCAGCGGCCGAGGGGGCGGCGGCTTCGGCGGGGCTGCTCCTGCCGATCCCCCGTACAGTTGCCGTGCCGTATTTTTAGCCTCCGGAGGGTGTTAAGCCCGTAACCTTCGGCCCATTTTGCACTCATCGGCCGGCCATGTGCAGGTCAGCACAATTCACCATGGATCGGGAGACCATGTAGGGGAAACAGGGAGAAGGAGGTGGAGAGGGGACAGGGACGTGGTGTAAGACCTTGAAGGTCACAGGAAATAAAGCCCGTGACCAGCACGCCGGCAGGGACATCCCCATCCAAGCGCCTGGGGACATTTCCCTTTTTCCACGAGGGACGGCTCGTGGTGGGCACTGGCATTGCTGTTGTGCCTGGCCATGGGGGGTGATGGCCCCTCTGGGTCAGAGGGGACACACAGACCCCAAACAAAGCCCTCAGGATCTCAGGGTCTCCTCTGCCTGGTCCTGCTCTCCTCCTCCGCTTTGACCCTCACTCCTCTCCCAGCCCTCCAGGTCACCAGCAGTTTTGGGGCCAAACTGAGAATATCCCTGTTCCCATCGGCTGAGGGGACCCTCCATTGACTCAGGTTGGTTCCCAGACCACCAAGGCCAGGCAGGGGCATGTTGCCCCCAGCCACTCAAGGCTTTGCAGGTCAAATGTAGATATTCCCATTCAAGTGGCTCCTGCAGGGTCCTGGGGGACTCACAGGAAGGCGACCTGAAGGACAGGGGTGGAAGGGAGGGGGGTGGAAGTTGCCCACTACTCCCTCCCTCCATGTGGGAGCTGAACTGGGAGCCTGGAGGCACCTGTGAGCTGTGTGCCAGCAGAGGACAGGGAGGTCAGTGAGGGCAGGGCAAGGGTGACCTGTGCATCCGCTTTGGGCAGGGTGAGGGGCCGTGGCCAGTGGCTGCAGCTCTGCTGTGCCAGGGAACCGAGAGCCAGTGGGAACGAGGGCAGGCTGGGGGCAGCCTGTCCTTCCCAGTGCCCGCTGCTGGCATGGCACAAGCCTCCCAATGCGACCTGATCCCGGCTCACAGCCCCACCAGCCCCAGTGCCATGGAGATACAACCACCCACCCGGTATACCCAGCAAACTGGGTTGAGGGGTCTGGGGCTGGCACAGCGCTGACCCCAGCCCAGCTCCTCCTGTGCTCAGTCACCACAGTCGCTGTGGCCAAGCTCCAGCTTTGCCAGGGTCCTGCTGGACACAGCCCTGTGGCTCCTGCACGGACATGGAGCTGGAGCAGAGGGCCATGCCTGCTCTCCTCCTGTAGCCTGGGTGGGAGGTGGCCTTTTTTCCTGCTTGCCAGCTGGAGTACAAAGGAATTATTTTCCTCTGAAACGCTCCCCTGGCATGAGACGTTTGGGGGGATTATTTAGACTAGCAGCAACTGTTTGTAACGGAGACAGTATAGCCGTGATCTTTTATTTTTGGCACCCGCTGACTGATGTTAAATTGCAGTTGGAGCCTATGGAAAATACGGATGGATTCTCCTGGGCCACAGAACACACTCATTGTGTCCCAGCAGCCGCACGGCATGGTGCATGCCTTCCTAGTGAAGGGACACTCACAATAAATAGCTCCCAAGCCCCGTGGCCTGACCCTGCCTATGGAAGGCAGGACTCCATGCTGGGCAGCCCCTCGTGCCAGGAAGCCCTTTCCTCCTCCTCCCCCACACTTCACCACCCATCTTGGCTGGTGTGATGCTCTCTCGAGTCAGGGCTGGGGAAGGACCCTTTTAACCTGCCAAGTGCCCACAGCCCCTTGAAATTTGCTATTTTTACACCTCTCCTCATTTTTAGGGCATCTTTGCCACCTTCCTGCAGTGCTTTGGGGCAGGTAGCAGCCCCAGTGCCAGGCAGCCAGGGCTGGCAGAGCCATAGAGCCCCTGCCAGCTCCGCTTTGCCCCCCACAAACACATCATTGCACCCAGCTTCTTGCAACAGGGACAGAAAACTGAGCTGGAGCTGGAGAAGGCTTAGGGAAGTGTTTAACCCTCTTGGTACCAGCCACAACTCGTCCCTCAGGGCCCTGGCAGGTGCCCTGGTGGCCACACGTCAGCGCGGGTGGGACTGACCGAGCTGTTCTCATCGTTTAGAGCCGCACGCCCCTGGCACGGACCATGGTGATGGTGCTGCCGAGAGCCCCCTGCCAGCCACAGAGCCCGGGCTGGAGGAGAAGGAGGCCGATGGCAGCCCTGAGGAGGAACAAGACAGTGGCACTGCCAACGCCTCCTTGCCTGGTGTCACCGAGGAGGGACATGGAGAGGGGGAGAAAGAGCCAGCGGGTGGCCTGAGCGGGGGCCTGGGGCCAGGGGACAGCCGGACAGAGGAGACCAGTGAGGACCAGGGCCAGGAAGAACAGAGCTCAGGGGAGGATTTCATGGCAGCTCATCATGGAGGGAACCATGGGCCTGGCACACAAGATGACATCCATGCCCAGGAGGATGAGGAGCCTGGCACAGAGAAAGGAGGCTCTAAGGAGGAAGGGCAGCCTGGGGAAGAACAAACAGAGGAGCCAAGAGTGGCATCTGCTCCCGAGAAAGAGGAGGAAAAGGACGAGCAGAGCTCAGAGGAAGATGATGAGGAGGGAGAGTCTGAAGAAGGTGAACATGAGGAGTCTGAGGAAGATGGAGGCATGGAAGAGTCTGAGGAGGGAGAGTCTAAGGAGGAGAAAGAGTCCGATGAAGATGGTGACAGGCCAGAGAACGAAGCTGAAGAGAGTGACGAGGAAGCAGCTGGCACTTCCAACAAAAAGAGCCACAGCAAACCAGCAGCTGGTGGCACAGGAGAAGCCAGGGATGGCCCTACCAGCTGCCATCACCCACCTTGCAGGGATGCAGCAGAAGATCCACCACCAGCAGTAGAAAATCCACCAGCAGCAGAAGATCCACCAGCAAAAGAAGATCCACCAACAGCAGTGGAAGACCCTCCAGCAGCAGCAAACCCCCCCGCAGTGGCAGAAAACCGCCCAGCAGCAGCAGACCCCCCGGCAGACAAGACCCCACTGACAGGAACAGAGGTCCCCAGCACTCCCCCAGCTGCCTCCGAGCCCCAGCACGGCCAGATAGGTTGGAGTCTTTTCTTGTGGGTGTGCTGTAGCGGCGAGAGTGACCTCCCATCAACCCGGCGGAGCTGAGCTTGGCACATTAAACCTCACCCAGTGCATGGCCCTCTCCTAATGCTTGTGCTTCCCTGCCAGCCCCTAACTGCGCTCGGCCGTGGGCAGTGAGGCTGCAGCAGGACGCCCATCATGAGGGCACTCATCGCAGTGGTGTTCCCCTCACTCCACTCCAAGTCCATGATTTCTCCTCAGGGATGTAGACAAGGATAAAACCTTTAACCTCCAGGCCCCTTTCAGCACTCGCAGATCTCTTAAAGACTCTTTATGCACCAGACTCTTAAAGACTCTTTATGCACGCAGAGTCCTCCGGGCACTCGGCTTGTGCAGGGGCAGGATGCTTGCAGGATGGTGGGGCTCCCAGGATGGTGGGGCTCTCAGGATGGTGGGGCTCTCAGGATGATGGGGCTCTGAGGATGGTGGGGCTCCCAGGATGGTGGGGCTCTTCTCCACCGGTTCTTGGCTCGTAGGGAATGTGTAAAGAACTAATCCAGGCCAATGAGCTGCTGAGGCACCAGCCCCGCTCAATCCTAGGCTAACTAGGGGAAAGGGACACCCCCCACCATGATTTCCTAGAAATATTTGTAGACTTTGGCCCTCAGGTTGGGCAGCGACATTCTGACCCAGATTAGTATTTTTGTTGTTTTCGTCTGTAACGTCCCAGCTCAAAAAGCCTCCCATTTTTCTCAAAAGGCAAACCCAGTTTGGTCTTTGTGTGTTCACTTGGCAAGTCAAAAGGTCTTCCTCAGCCCAACACTCAACACAGTCTCAGGGCTTAGTGGTGCCCTACTTGAGCCTGGTGTCCCCAGACCTGTCCCCAAACCCCTGCTAAAGTCCAACCCAGCTCCCCATATCAAAAAACTCTTGGAGGCTTCTTGATGTGCCAGCAGCTCCATGGCAAAGACACCTCTGTCTCCCTGTTTTGGGGACACCGGGGTGCCTTCCCCAGTGGAGGCAGCTGCCTCATGCTCCCCACGCCTGGTACGGAGCCATGAGGGACAGGGCTCTGTGCAGAGGGCTCCAGGGGGATATGGAGGCAGAGGTGGGAGAACTGGGAGGGAACAGCCCCACTGGCAAAGGCAGGGCAGCTAGGATGGGCCAAGCTGGTCTGTCCCCCAAGAGCTGGAGCCAGCCCCAGCCTCGGCACCCACATCTCCAGCTCACTGTGTAGTTTTTTGGGGGAGTGGGCAGACAGGGAGGCGGCAGAACAAAGCCTGCACTCGAGGCCGAGCCCTGCGGAGCCGCAGCTGCTGGGGGAAGCACCAGGGCCCCGCTGGGCAGCAGCTGCCACGTGTGCTCGTGCTACATCCCAGCCCCGGGAGCCCCTTCCAGGCACATCCTTTGCATTCCCCACGAACAGCCAGCCCCTCCTCGGAGCCAAGCAGTTGCCCATGACGCTTCCCCCAGCAGCCACAGCCCTGGCAGCCTCCAGGAGCCCGTGCAGAAGGGAAAGCACGTGGCATGCCAAGGGTGACAGCGGCTGCCATGGGCATGGCATGTCCGCAGGCTCGGGGTGTGTGTGCTCCCCATGCCCTCTCCCCGGCAGTCGCTTGTGTGAGCTCCTGTGTGGTTTCCCCCTCCAGCAGTAACCAGGTCTCCTTGCTTTCTCCTCCAGAAGAGGTTGAAGATGCCAGCGAGCCGACCAAGCGTGACCGGTCCCACTTGGAGAACACCCTCAAGCTGAACGAGGAAAAACCTGCCGATGATGTCTCAGGTGAGGGGGCCATGCATGACCTGCACTAAGACCATGGACAGGATTTTCCTTCTCTGGTGTTTTGATTTTAACCTTGCTTCTGGCAGGCCTAGTAATGCCAGATCTTCACTAACAGCCCTTTGGCTGCTCTTGGGTTAACATATTTGAGGTATTTTAAAGACATCCCCGAGGACGTAAAAGAAGTAGGAGGGTATAGAAGCTGGAAGATGCAGATGGTGAATCAGGCACATCTCTGCTCAAAGAAACCTGGAGCAACTTGTAATAAAGGGTTGGGATTTTAATTCCAATTATTTATTGGATTTTGCTACTCTAAGGTTTGCTTCTGCTGGCCCTGTTGGCAGTTTGGGCTGGAAAGGCAGTGATAAGAGATACTGTGGAAAAAGCTCCTCCTTTTTTCTAACAAGCAGTTCAGGGGCCATGCCAGGGGGCCCTGGTAGAGGGCTTTTTGGGATCATGGGTGTTGAGTGGTAAACAGCACTTAGGAAGGGTGCTCCTTCCATCAGCTGCTGGGAGCAGGTGGGGACAGTGCCCAGTGGGAAACATTAGCACTGGAGAGGCATTAAAATCCTAGAACAGCTTGGGTTGGGAGAGATGGTGAAGACCATCTCATCCCACCCCTCTGCCATGAACAGGATACCTTCCATAGACCAGGTTGCTCCAAGCTCTGTCCAACCTGGCCTTGGGGACTTCCAGGTATGGGGCAACCACAGCTTCTCTAGGCAAAATGTGTGACTGGGATAAGTTTGGCCAAGATTTTGGCTGTAAGACAAGTCCTTTGATCCATGGTTGGGCCACCCTTTGGGACCTGCAGGGATTGTTCCTCCTGCAGGGAATGCCCCCAGGCAGGGCTCACCCAGCATGGTGGGGTTTGCCTCTCACCTGCCTGCACGCTTTGTCCCCCAGGAGTATTGCAGCGGCTGAGGAAGATCTACCACTCCTCCATCAAGCCCCTGGAACACTCCTACAGATACAACGAGCTGAGGCAGCACGAGATCACAGGTAATGCCACGGGCACTGGGGTCTCCGGCACCACCAGGTCCTTGGGATGCAGATAACAGCGCAGAGAGCAGATCATGGAAAGCCTCGGATAGTGTGTCTTCCTTTGCAGCTCCCCAAGGAGTCCATGAACACGCTGGGCTTAGAGGCCATGCCCTAGTGAACCCAGCAGCAGGAATTCCTGCCTCTGCCTCAGCCCATCTGCTGTCAGGGCCATCTGTGTGGGCTGAGCATTGAGCCCTGCCTGCCTCGGGTCTCCCACCTGCTCAGCATCAATGCCCTGTACCCCTGCCAAGCAGAGATCATGGCCCAACGAAACAGGCTTGGCAAGGAAGCTCAGGACCTCTCAAGGCTGGGGATGAGCTTCCTGGGGGTGGCTGGAGCTGGCATCCTTCCTGCTGGGTACAGGACACAGCCATGTGGGCAGGGTATTCCTCAAGCTCCACAGCCTTCACTCATCCTGAGAGTTGGAGTTTCCAGCCCTTGGCAATCTCAGACATGCTGGATGGGGTGAGCAGGTCCCTGTGGCCCCCAGCATGGTGTGGGCTGAGCCAGGCCACATGTGTCCCTCCAGAAGAGGAAAGTGCAGCCCTGTCCCAAGATGGTCACAAAAGTGACAGAAAGTTCTTGTGACCCAGGAAACACAAGCAGCCTCATTTTCTAAGCACAGACGGCTCAAACCCAACACTGAGTTCCCTGTTCACTGGGGTAATTGTCCTCTGAGCACCTATTCAAGCGCAGGAGCCAGGGCCAGATGTCTCCTGAGCATCCAGGGGGTGCTGGAGTCTCTGCTGCCAGTGTCCCAGGACCTTAAGGCCATGTCAGCCTCCTGCCAAGGTCCTCAAGTTGTTCTCCTTGTCCTGCAGCTCTGCCTGCCTCCCCAGGTGTCCAGGCCCACACCTCCTGGAGCCATGCCCTCCCTCCTGGTGAGGCCAGACCAGGATATACCCTCCCCACAGGTCTTTCTTTTACAGTTGGCGTTGCTCCACCAGCACACAAGCCCCACATTCAGCTGGGCAACTGACTGGGGCACATCCCTGTGGAGCAGAACTCCTGCTTTCCAGGCATCCCCACTGCAACTCCTAAGTCTGGGTCAGACATTCTGTAAGAAGGCTTGGACATCTCCCCACCCAGCCAGGCCATCACCAGCGTAGAGCCAGTGGGGAGGACAGGGAAGCCACCCTGTGGGAGGGTAACTGAGGGTCACAACAACATGTCCTGACTGTCCAGGGCTGCTGGCCTGTCCCCTAGCAACACCCCAACTTCCTCTCTGAGCTGTTCTGGTCTGTGTTGGTGATGTTTGCCATCAACTCAACTTGGGACAGAGTTTAGGGTGATTTGGGTTACAGGGGCAGCTGGTGGACTCTAACCTCCACTTTGCTGCTAACAGCCAGAGGATGCAGCCCCCAGACTCAGTTCCCAGCCCTCAGGACATCCTGCCCTACCCTTAATCCATCCCATGCCCAAACAACCACCTCCCTGCTCCCTTTTTGGGAGGAAACAAGTGTTTAGGTGTTTCCTCCTTCTAGGAAGGCTTCCTCCTTCTCAGATCCCGAGGAAAGAACCCTTAACCCTGGTGTTTTCCTAGCCCCTCTCAAATCCAGCCCCTGAGCAGGACTCACCCAGACAGCAGGTCCTGGTGTTCCTCCTGGCCTCAGCTCAACACTCCATGGTCTGTTCCACCTCCCTGTGAGGAACAGCCACCCCTCAAGCTGACAGTCCCCAGGTCAGGTCTCAGCACATCCTGCTGTATCTCCTATGGGGCACTCTCACAGTGCTGGATCCGGTGACCCACAGTCCCCTCTTGGCCCCCAGGGAAGGGTACAGGGATGCTGCACTGCCTTCAGTCCTTGTCTCAGCTATGAAACACCCTGGCCATGCTCCCCTCCAAAATATTTCTATGGAAACCAAACTCCTTGAAGGATCTCTGACAGCCCAGCCATACCCTGGCACACACAGTCCCATCTGGAAACCTACAGCTCAGCAGTTTGCCTTTCATACCCACAAATCCAGCTTTTCCCAGTCCCTCATTAGCAGTGTAATCAGAGAAACCCGCACATTAGTTTCAGGGTTGGCCCAGGGAACCCTCTTGACCTTGGAGGGCAGGTGAGGACACAGTGGAGCACAGGGAGCCTTCTCAGCACTTCCCCTGCCCAGTGCCCCTGTCCTGAGCAGGTTCTTTCCATCAGTGGTGTCCCTGCAGGCTGGGAGGTGCTCCCTGTGCCCCCTCTCCGTGGTGGGGGGAGGCTGGAGGGCACAGAGCTGCCGGCTCAGCTGGCTGGGAGGAGTGGGACAGCTGGGAGAGCTTTGGGGCAGGCCTGTCATGGAATATGTGTGACCTTTGGAGGTGTAAGCCAATATAGAGGGGCGCCGTGGCAAGCACTCTGGCCCCTCCATTATGTGGCAGCCTTCCATTTTGTCTCCCTTCCCATCGGCTCCGTTCACTGCAGTGTAATCCAAGGAGTTCCTCTGCTCCCCACAACATGTGAAAACTCCCGTGGAGTCCTGTGGGAGCTGTGGCTGTCACCATCAATTCTGACTTGTCAGGGTGCGTCTCAGAAAGCTCCCACACACCCTCTGCTTAAGCCTGGCAGATGCCATTTCCTTCTCCCTGCCTGCCACCCTCTCGCCTCTCTGCTCTGCCATCCCACGTGGATGCAGACATGCTCTGGCTGGGTCCAACTCTGTGCTTGGAGGGACTATCCCTAGCTGAGGGTGAGGGATTCTCCCAGTCCAGCCATGGGAAGCTTGCTGTGAGGTCACACCAGGTTGTGGTGCATGCTGGTGACCCTAATTACTGATATATGCTAATTAGCAAGTGTCCCTGTGTAGGGAATAACCTCCCAGATGCCATCACCAGCCACAGGGGCTGGGTCCAGGTGACCCTACCACTGGGCTTGTCAGGACACTGGGTCGGTGGCCGTCTAACCCTGGCTTGTTGGGCTCCTCGTGCTCGGTGGGTGACGCCAGGGAAGGCAACAACCCCGCAGAGCAGGAGCTGGGATGCAGGGCACCCCGAGCCACATCCCTGCCCTGCAGGGCAGACAGGGGTTCGGTGCTTGTCCTGGGAGCTGCAGGTCGCTCCCAGGCTGTAACTCCTTGTCTCCTGCTGGGAACGTGGCCATCAATCCCCTCCTTGTCCTGGACCACACCCGGGCTGTCGCATCCCTCCTTGGACTCACGGTTCCTTTTCTCTCTCCCCGTGTCCCTCGCTAACAGCTTACCCCGGACGCACCCTGGGCTCCTCGGCCACAGGTTGGTATCGCCGCCTGCTCCCTGCATGCTGCCGGCACTGCCTCCGCTCTGTGCTGCCCTCCGGCTTTCGCGGCCTCCTGTCCCAACGCAGCCGCACTTCCTAGGCACCGAGCGGAGCCGGTACTCGCCATCCCCTCCAGGACAGTGCCCTCAGCCCTTCTAGAGCCCGCACTTGTCCCAGCCTGACTCTGGGAGTCCCGACAGCCCGTCCATCCCTCCAATCCTCACCTCGCCCAGGTTCTGACACCTTTCCCTCTTGGTTTAAGACTGAGAGGCAGCATATTCCTCTGGCCAGGGTTCAAAGGCATTTCTGATAGTCCTATGAGAGCAGCTGAGGGAGGTGAGGGGGCTCAGTCTGGAGAAAAGGAGGCTCAGGGGGGACCTTCTCACTCTCAACTCCCTGACAGGAGGGTGGAACCAGGTAGGAGTCGGCCCTGCTCCCAGGGAACAAAGGACAAGAGGAAATGGCCTCAAGTTTCTCCTGAAGAAGCCTGGATTGGATACTGGGAAAATTTCTTCAGAGAAAGGGCTGTCAGACACTGGCACAGCTGCCCAGGGCAGTGGTGGAGTCCCCAACCCTGGGGGGATTTAAAAGCCATGTTGATGTGGCACTTGGGGACATGGGTTAGTGGCAGCCTTGGCAGTGCTGAGGGAGAATTTAGAATTGGTGATCTTAGAAGGCTTTTCCAACCTAAACAATTCCATGATTATATGTGTTGGACTTGTAGGTTGATCTCTCACCCATAGCATGAACTGGAGGAGCCCAGTTGATAGCTCATCCTAAAGAGGGGACCTCTTCTCACCCTTCATTCTCCTACACGCAGAAACTTTCCTGAATGTCCACCCTTGATCCCACAGCAGCTGTCCCAGTAACATGGGCTGGCCCCTGCCCAGCAGCATCAGCCCCCTCAGAAGCCCGAGCTGGCTCCTCTCACTGTCTATCCTGCTCAGGGTGTGCTGCCAGGTCCCCCCAGAGGATCAGGAGATGGGAGACAGTCCAAGAAATGCCAGCCAACACCCAGCCCTTCCCCAATGCTCAGCCACAGGAACAATGTTGCTGCAGGGAAATCCCATCTTCTGTCCCTCCTGTCCTGCCCCACGGCCACGCTGCCAGACCCTGCCAAACCAGGCTCCTTTGGACATGGCCACAGCAGAGCCCTGCCAGTGCCTGGAGAGCCTCTGGCTCCCTGCCGTGCCAGCATGCCAGCAGTGGAGAGGGCTGTGGGTATTTATAGCATATTCTGATAGCTGTCTTATCTCATCTTGGGTTCAGGCGCTCGCACACGTGCTGCCGGGGTGGGCGTAGGCATGGCAGGGCACATGGGGGAGGCACAGGCCATCTGCAGCCACGTGGGCTCATCCCTCTGTCTGTGGGCACACGTGTCGTGAGGATACTCATGGGTTTGGAAGCTTTGGGAGCGAGGGAGCTGGCGCTCCGAGGGTTGCTGGATCCATGCCATGGGTACATGGACGGCGGTGTTCGTGGCACGGGGGTGGGACAGAAGTGTGGGTGATGCTGGGAGTCTCCCCAGGTGTTCCAGACTTCCTGGGTGACTTGAGGACAGAGAAGGTGCCCATGGCTCAGCTGGCACCAGGAGAGGAGGGAGGTTTTGCTAGATCCTCTCTTTTGACAGACTTGCACTTGGGGGAGAGGCCATATCAGGCACATCTGCTGGGCTTGAGGACAAGGGGGGGGCAAGGCCCTGCCCAGGATTAATCATAGAATCATGGAATGGTTTGGGTCAGAAAGGAGCTTAAAGCCCATCCAGTTCCACCCCCTGCTATGGGGGACACCTTCCACTATCCCAGGGTGCTCCAAGCCCCAGCCAACCTGGCCTTGGATACTTCAAGAATGAGGCAGCCACAGCTCTCTGGACAACCTGTGCCAGGACCTCACACCCTCACAGGGAAGAATCTCTCCCTAAATCCCATCTAACCCTGCCCTCTCCCAGTGTGAGGCCATTCCCCTGTGCCCTGTTACTCCAGACCCTCATCCAAAGTCCCTCTCCAGCTCTCTTGCATCTCCTTTAGTCACTGGAAGAGGCTCTAAGTTCTCCCCAGAGCTGTCTCTTCTCCACCCCAGAGCAGCAGTGCTTCCAAGGGCAGTCTGGCAGTGCCACATGGAAAAACGTCACAGAAAGCCACTGCTCTAGGAAAGAAAACTGCTTGGACATCCAAACTGCTCCTATGCCCAGAGCTGAGCAGCCCAAGGAGACCCGGGCTCTGCGGAGGGATGAGTTTGTGGCTCGCCTGAGCTGGGAGCGAGCAGCCACAGGGTGGCTGGAGAGAGCCGCTGTGATGGAGCTGCCGCCAGCCCCGCCCGGCCGCCGGCGAGCTCAGGCTCTTTTCCGCTGCTCGGACCATCAAGCTGACCCAAACTGCTGCTGACAGACATGGCACGGGGACATAGCAGGGACAGATGCCAGGCCAGCACCCTCCTGGGTGGGAGATGCTCCCTCTCTCCCAGCCTCTGGGCAGCAGCAGGAGAATCCCTACACGGCTTCACATCCTTGCAGCTCCTGCACTTCCTGCAGAGTTGCAAGTGCCTGGCGCTGCCCACACAGGGTGGGTAGAGAGGGGCTCGAGGGACTGCGGGTGACCGGGCAGAGGGCTGCCCACGTCGCTGCCCACCTTGGCTCGGTGGAGCAGAGAGGGGGATGTGCAGCAGAACAGGAGCTCACAGGTGCCCACATTTACACAGTCACACCTGGCCAGGGATGTCTTATGAAAGAGCACACAGGGACCCACCCCAAACCTCTGGCACAACATCACAGGGAAAATAGTAATAATAACAGCCATCCGTAACCTAATTAAAGCTGGCAAGAGAGCAGAGCAGCGGCGACAGAGCAGCAGAGGAATGATTAATAATGAGAGTCCAAGGTTTCAACACTTGTTTTGGTCCCATGTGAGAAGACAAGGCTGGATTCCTGCAGCTGCCAGGCAGGGAGTGGGGTGAGGGAAGAGCCATCCATCCTCTGCTTCAGAGGTGCTGCCCTGCGTTGAAAAGGAGGGCTGAGCTGCATGGATGCAGCAGTGCCTCATGGAGAGATGTCTCCAGCCCATTCCCTTCCCCAGAGGTGACATGCTGAGCCTGTGATGGGCAGATACAGCAGGAAGAGGCTGGAATATTCCCTCCAGCCCTTGCTCCCATAGCCAGATGCATTCAGTGAGGCTGCCATTCAGTGCCCTCCAGCACCCTCGGGGCAGGAGCTTAGCACCATGGGGGCTTTGTGGCTTCCCCCACCTTGGAGATGGATCCCTGGCTTGCTGGAAAGCTGCTGGCTCCTGCATGGGTGGCAGCCATGGAGTACTAGGGGTTCTCAGCTAACTCATGGAAAATAGTTCTACCTTAGGCACGGGGATGAAGAGGAGGTGCCAAGGGCAGCACAGTTTGCCCAGGGCATCTCCTTGCCTTGGGCAATGGGGGAAGGCTCTGCTCCAGCTGAGACAGCAGCTCCCAGCTCCTCTGGTGTCATCCATCCCCTGGCTGAACTCCTGCTGGCAAAAATGGGATGGACCCTCTCCCACTCTGAGCACAGGATGGGGTTGGTTATCACCATTGGGAACTCACCCCATTTTCCTTCCATTCTTGTCCTGTTTTGGACTCACAGGCTCCCGTGTGTCCTGGGCACAGCTTGAGGGCTGGCATAGGCCCTGGGCTCCTTTGGCTCCACCGGCTGCCTACGTGGTGTCCTGGGGGCTGGGGGGTCGAGCAGTGTGGGCACAAGCTGATTGCATGAGTCCTGTTTGAGGAGGGGCTGCTCCTGGGGGCACTGGCTGTGTGTGTCCAGAGCCTCTGGGCTCCTGGACTGATGGCATGGCACAGGGACAGGTCACCATCCTCATGGAGAAAACTGTGAGACTTGCAGAATGTGGGATGGGCACTACAGTTCACTCCCCTCTTGCCTTTCTCCAAGCTCAAAGCAGGGCTGTTTGCCCTCCCCACACCCAGCTGGAGCCTCGCGCCCAGCTCACACCCAGGCAGTGACCTCCTGCTCGGCCGGAGGGTTGGGAAGCACAGCCCGGGGATAGATCCCTGCGAGGGCATGGTGGGAAGGCTTGCAGGCAGCTGGCACGAGGCTCGCACCGCGCTTACCAAGCCCCGCGCTCAGCGCTGCTCCCAAACCCACGGCAGCTCCCTGTGCACGAGGCGTTGGCACGGCTGTGGCATGGCCTCCTTGGCATGTCCCGTGCTTTGCGGCGGCTGCCTTCAAACAACACCCCCACCCCGCAGCCAGCCCCAAACTCACCCGGGCTAAACCAGAAACGAACCGAGACAAGGCTTAAAAGACCTTCCAGTCCTCCGTAGTCTAAGAAGGGCTAAACCTCGGAGAAGGTCAGGCAGCGAGGTGGGCTCTGCCGCAGAGCACGGGGCCGTCTGCTCCCGCAGCCGGCGGGGCTCTGCCTTGGCTGGCGAATGGCTGGTGGCCCCTGAAGGGTGTCTGTTTCCCCGGCAGCATTGCCGCGCCGCTCAGATGGGATGCTCGTTACAGCCGGGAGTTAATCGCACGGCGGCGACGGCTATTGTTCCTTCACTTCCTCTTGTTATTTCCCCTCTCCGCAGATGGGGAGATCACTTCCAAGCCTATGGTGCTATTCCTGGGACCGTGGAGCGTCGGCAAATCCTCCATGATAAACTACCTCCTGGGGCTGGACAACACTCCCTACCAGCTCTACACAGGTACCACACTCACTGCTTTGCCAAGGGGGTGCCGGCGCCTGGATTTCCACATCTGTGCAGTCAGTAATTCCCAGCTGTGTGTCTTCCATCCCTCGTTACAGCAGGGAGGTTGGGATCTGCTCTGTGCCACCTGGCTGTGGTGCCATGCCGAGGGAAAGGTTCCCCATCACAGCCTGTCCACCCCTCCAAGGGTGGAGGAGAGCCTCTCTCCTGCAACATCCTCATCCTGCAGCACAGGGCTTACAGCTCCCAACCCCCACCTCATGAGCAGCAGTCATGTCAAAAGGGCAACTCACCTTTCTCTTCTCCCCATCCCTCCTCACATGAAGCCAGCTAATTCACCCTCCCAGGAGAAAACCCATGCCCCCATCTTCCTCCCTGCTCCCACAGATGTCATCTCACGGCTAAGGGCAGATGTCCATGGCCAGATCAGTGCTGTGGTAATGAGGGCTCCCAGGAGATGGTTCTCCACAACACCTTGTGCAGTCAGGCCACTTCCAGATAAACCAGTCCCCATAGAAAACAACCCCACTGACATCTTCCCAAGAAGTCTGGGCAGGAATTTCATGCTGCTTGCCTTGCCCCCACCTCTCTTGAGAAGCGCATGATGCTCCCAGTGCTCCCAGTCTTAGGCCAGCCCCATTGTGTCCATGGATTGTGTCCAGATGAGGCCAGCCTAGCATGGATTTCACACCTCTGCTGCTCCTCTCATTGCTGTGCAGGGGCAGAACCCACCACCTCCGAGTTCACTGTCATCATGCACGGTCCCAAGCTGAAGACCATCGAGGGCATCGTGATGGCTGCTGACAGCGCCCGCTCCTTCTCGCCCCTGGAGAAGTTTGGGCAGAACTTCTTGGAGAAGCTGATAGGCATTGAGGTCCCCCACAAACTGCTGGAGCGAGTCACCTTCGTGGACACGCCGGGCATCATTGAAAACCGCAAGCAGCAAGAAAGAGGTAGGGATTCACTGGGTTCTTCTAAGGGACCCCAGAAAAGATGCTGTGATGATCTGAGGTGACAGAGGTGGCTGAAGCACAACAGAGAAGAGTCCTGACACAACACAGGCTGCCCAGGACAGTGGTGGAGTCACTATCCCTTGGGGGGGATTTAAAAGATGTGTGGATATGGCACTTGGGGACATGGTTTACTGGTGGCTGTGACAGTGCTGGGGGAATGGTTGGACTCAATGATCTTAGAGGACTTTTCCAACCATAATGATTCTCTGATCCTGGGATTCGATATCTGCTCACAGAAGAAGAGCAGGAACCTGTGGCTGGCATCAGGGAAGAGGAAGGTCTGGAGATAAGGGTGAGAGAGATAGGCAGTCACAGGCCCAGACACCCAGGGGTGACTTTTCATGCAAGGAAGCTCTGAAGTGTTTTTAGCATGTGAGAAAGAGCTTCTAGGCTACAGGGGAAATCCACTGTGCTTCACACCCCACACAACCCAAATGGGGATTGAGACGCAGCAGGCTCAGTTATTCAATCCCTTGATGAAGGGACTCATCCTGCATTGGATTTCCCTCTTTCCTCTCCTCCAGGTTACCCGTTCAACGACGTGTGCCAGTGGTTCATTGACAGAGCCGATCTGATCTTTGTTGTCTTTGACCCCACTAAGTTGGACGTGGGCTTGGAGCTGGAGATGCTGTTTCGCCAGCTGAAGGGCCGCGAGTCTCAGATCCGAATCATCCTGAACAAAGCCGACAGCCTGGCTACCCAGGAGCTGATGAGAGTCTACGGTGCCTTGTTCTGGAGCCTGGCTCCTCTCATCAATGTCACGGAGCCGCCCAGGGTGTACGTTAGCTCCTTCTGGCCCCATGACTACCATCCAGAAACCCACAGAGACCTGTTCCTCAAAGAAGAGATATCGCTCCTGGAAGATCTCAACCAGGTGATTGAGAACAGGATGGAAAACAAGATCGCCTTCATCCGCCAGCACGCCATCCGGGTGCGCATCCACGCCCTGCTGGTCGATCGCTATCTACAGACCTACAAGGACAAAATGACCTTCTTTAGCGATGGAGAACTGGTGTTCAGGGACATTGTGGAAGATCCTGACAGGTTCTTTATCTTTAAGTCCATTCTGGCAAAGACCAATGTCAGCAAATTTGACCTTCCCAACCGCGAGGCTTACAAGGACTTCTTTGGCATCAACCCCATCACCAGTTTTAAGCTGCTGTCTCAGCAGTGTTCCTACATGGGAGGCTGTTTCCTAGAGAAGATCGAGAAGGCCATCACCCGGGAGCTTCCCGATCTCTTGGGAAGCATCGGCTTGGGGAAGAAGCCCAATGTCCTTTCCTGTGACGTCACTGGCTGTGGCGAAACCCCAAAGAATCGCTACAGGAAACCCTAAGGTGATCCACAACCCAACTGTCCACATGTTCCTACTGGTGAATGAGCTTATGTCTTATCTGTCCAAGAAGCCGTGGTTTGTTAACCCTTTGAGTGCTGCGCTGGCAAAGGCTACCGTACGATGAGGACTTTGAGTCATTGACATCAATGGCAGGGGAAGATGGGTGGGCATAAGAAAGAGAATAAAAACTGTGAATTCTTGACATTTTATCTTTGTTCTTTCGAGTAGAAGGCAATGTTTAAGCTGTAAGTATGAGCAATGCATGGGCTGGACTGCAGCTGCTTTTCCACTGGTGCCAAGAGTGCATGAAGAGGGATTTCGACCTCTGCATCCCCGAAGCCATAAGGGAGCAAGAACAAGGGCGCGGCGTGAGAGCACAGGGGAGAGCAGTGACACACTAACCCAGGCATCACCGGGAGCACTGGTCAAGGAAAGAGAGGCCATGTCCCAGCTGGTTTTTTCAGGCACAAACCTGCTACAAATGTCAGCAAATATTGATCTTGTTTTTCTTTCCAAGACTTCTAGGTCACCTGGTGAGTTCTGCTTTCACTTAACAGCTCAGTTGGTCTTCTGCAGCCCTCATGTGGGTGTTTGACTTAAGAAGGAGCATTTGCAGGGATGTTTGTAGCTCCAGACAGGCAGCCGTGATGGGATTTGCAAGTCCATGGCAGAGGAAGAAATGGGATGGAAAGGAGCTGTGCCAGAGGAGGAGGGCCAGCACCCCAAATCAGATGGTCCCACAAGGAGATGTGAGCAGGCTTTCCTTCCCCCGGACCAGCACAGAAGAAGGCACTTCATGCCTACGTGTGTCATTGATCTCAAAACCCATGCTGGCAAGTCTTGTCTGTGGACCAGCAGGGCTCCAAGGGTGAGGGTTTGGCAGTTTGCCTTTGTTCAAGTCCACGTTGCTCTTTTCTCAGCCAGGCCTCCGTGTTTCTGCGCTCTGTGGAGGGAGGCAGGAAGGGGGGTCATTAGCTGTGAAGTTAAAAAGGTCACATCCCTTTTGCCCACCTGCTGATCTGTCCTCCCCAGGAGAGTCCAAGCAGGTTTCTGGGGCTTGCTTTCAAAACTCCTGCCTTTTCAGCCATTTGTTGGCTCATCTCTGAGCATTGGTGCTCAGTGCTGAAGGAGTATTGCTTTGGAAGCACCCGAGCAGGGTGAGGTTCCCCATGGACAGCTGACCTTGAAACCTGGCCCTCAAGGACAGCATGGCTGTCTGCCAAGCTGAGCCCAAACCAACCAGGAGATAGATGTTGTCCTGGATGGAAATCGGCACCTTCAAGCTCATCAAGGGCCTGCTGAAAGCCCTTCCTCCTGCCAAACACCCACAGCAAGCGCTGCTCTCCAGGAAACCTCTGGAGAAAAGGGACTACCTTTAACAGAAGAGGACATGGAGGTGCTGGCTGAGGCAAGAAACTGCAAAAGGAATGAAAGAGGGGAAGGGAAAGCTGGGAACAGAAGGCTGTGTTGTGATGGGGAGGGTATGAAGGGCAGTGCCGCCTGTCTCCACATGTGCAACAGGATGTGAGCTATGGCAGGAGGCCTGGGAGAGCTCCATATCCCCCAGGCACTGCAAAGAAAAGGTCCCCTTGAGTCCAGGTGAGTTTGGGGGGACGCTGCTGCAGGGACTTGAATGCTCCTGGCCTCTGCTTCAAGGTAGGACTTGACATTTGAACTAATGAAGCTGAGACCCAAATCTACATCCAAGCACAGGGCAGGGCATGGTTCAGGAAGAGGGATTTTGCCTGCAGTGCAGAGGGAGCAGAGGTGCAAGGGAAGGCAAGCAGTGTCGGAGAGAGCAGCAGCCAGAGCAGTTTGGGGAGAAGGGAAATGCTTGTGAGTACTGTGAGGTCTCAAACCTGCCCCAGTGCTGCTGCCCCTCCGCTGTTGTGCCTTCTTTCTTGTCCATGATCCTCTTGCTCATCAGTTTTCTTCTCCATCTCTCTTTCACTCTCCTCTGTTGGGCTGGTTTGCATGGTTTTTTAAGAGCTAATGGAATAGAATCACCAAGAGAAACTGGCTGATGTTGTCACTGTTCCTGCTGTCACACTGTGTGTCACTGTCACGGAAAGCAAAGGCCTTTAAACGTTTCTATTTGCAAGCACTGTATTGCACCATCTGTTTCCTTGTTCCTCTGTCCCCCTAAAGCCCATGGAGTACCCAGGGAAAGGCTCCCTGTCCCACAAGGAGAATTGACCTTGAAGGCACTGTTACTCTGCTCTCAGGCCACTCCCATCATTCTCCCCATCCTTTCTCTGGTTTCCTTTTATCTTGCTTTATTTTCCAGCCCTCATCGCCTCCTCTCCTCCTTTACTCTGCCCTGCAGCACCTGCAAACCCCTGTGCAAAGCCCTGGTTCCTGTGTCCTGGATGGGGCTCCCCCATGATAGCCAAAACCCTTTTCCCCCAGTATGGTTTGTTTGGGTTCTCCTTCCAAAGCCATGGCACTGGAGGTCTGTTCCCTGCTCCCTGTGACACACACTGACCCAGCTCTGTTCTGCCTCAGGGAGATGCCGCCACTGCCTCCTCTCCCATGGATCCAAGTGGCTGTCAGTCCCAAGAGGATTGCAGTTCCCAGCCCAGTTCTCACTGAGCTTCCTTAGGAGACCTCTGGGAATCTGGGAGTGGAAAAACAGGGAGCAGGGAGACATTTTCATTCTGCTGAGAAACGCCAAACCCCCCCCAGCATTTGGGGGGGGTGCATCTTGCCCATGAGCTTCGTGGGAGGGAGGGAGCTGGGACACAGGCCCTGTAGATGCCCGTGATCATGTGCATTGGGATAAAACTGTCAGCTTGAACATCAGCCTGTCTAATAAAACCTGGTATTTTCCAAACACACTCCCTGGAGAAGTTTGTTTTGTTTCTCCTCCTGGTGTGGGAGAGAGCGCCGGGACTGGGGTGGCTGAGGGGGTGCAGCTGCAGGGAGCAGAGCAGGAACTCCCATCATCCCAGCTTTGGTCTCTGTCCCTGGCACAGGACCTGCCAGCCATGCCTGAGTCATTTGGCTGCTTTTCCAACCTGTCTCCCTGTGCCATAGGCCCAACAGGCAAAGTGAAGCCCAACTCCTTTGCCTTGTGCCTCAGAGCAGTGTGATCCTCCCTGATGAGACAGATCCCTGCTCCCACCTGCCTCAGCAGAGGCTGTCTGGGGACCATGACAGAAGGCAGGGGTCAGGGACCATGGAGGAGAACCTGGGCTTGGGGACCACAGCAGACAGCAGGGGGTTGGGGATCATGGAGGAAGGCAGGGATTTGGGGAGTGTGGAGGAGAGTGGGGGGTCCAGGACCATGGAGGAGGACAGGGGGGTTGGGATCCCAGTAGAGGGCAGGGGGTCAGGGATTATGGAGGAAAGAAGGGAGTTTGTCCTCCTCCACAGGGGAGGACACTGGGTTGGTACTATGGAGGATAGAGGGTTGGGAACCATGGAGGAGGACAGGAGTGGAGGACCATAGAGGAGGGCAGGGCCTGAGGACCTTGGAGGAGCACAAAGGGGTGGGAGACCACAGCATAGAGCAGGGGCTCTCAGCAGCCACCCAGCGAGGGGCGGATGGAGGTACCTCCCACCGGCGACTGGGGCTCATGGAAACTGCTCATTATAACCCTATTCCCGGCCTGTCTGTCTGTCTTTCTTTCCAACTATCTGTCTTACTCACTAATCAAAGAAGATTGTTCCAAGAAAGCTGGAAGAAGAGAAGGAATGTCTCACTTGGCTGTGGCTTCCTTTGGAAAGTCTGGAAAAACTGTGGCATCTCGACGTGCGTGAAGGTCTGCCTGGCAAGGAGCACATTTTCCTTCCAAAGCTGCTGTAAAGATGTGAATCATGAGCCGGTAACGCTCCTGGCAGTGCGAACCCCGATTCCACTGAGACGTGGTGCTGGCAGCAGCTCTGCTGTATCTCTTGGATGGAAAAGACAAACATTTATCATAGTGACAGTGCTGGGGAAGAGCTGCCGGTGCTGCTGAGAGCCTGGCGGCGGCTGGACCCTGCCAGCGCCCAGGGTGCTCCCACCAAGTTTTCCAAAGGTCTCCCAAAGTTCCTCAAACACCAGCCAAAGGGTTTACAGTCCCTTTTGGTTGTCCTCCACCACCTCAGCCCCTCAGCGGCACCTCTTGCAGGGGTATCCTGAATCCAATCATCAGAAAAAGAATGAAAGCCTTTGGAAAGGCCTGCTGGGAGCTGGGGGGAGCTCTGGTGCTCTGTCTGCTGCACAGTGGAGGTCCCCACCCAGCCTGATTTGTGCTGTTCCCATGCATCCAATGCTGGGGCCAAACTCCTTCCAGACCTTGTCCCCCAAAACGCCCTGTGCTGCAATTGCAAGATCCCAGTGGCTGTGACATGTTTAAGAAGCCGCTTACTCCCTGCCCAGGTAGTCCCAAAAACCTGCCCACCCGCTTGCCCACCACAGAGCTGAGGCTGTCACTCTCCCTGCTGGCAGCAGATGCCTGACCAGCTCAAGCTGCCATTTACAGCTCCTGGAGCAAACTAAACAGCCCTTCTATGTAAGTCCCTCCTTTTTGGGTCTGTGGGACTTTGTGCAGCCCCAAGAGCACCCTGGCTTGCACAGACCCCAGCCCTCTGGCATCCCTCCCAGGACAGGGTCTGGGCTCAGGCTTGGAGCTGGAAGAGTTTCAACATTAAGTGTGGATGTGCAGCATGTGGATTCAGGATGTGTCAGACAGACACCTCCCACCTTAAACCAGAGCACTGCGGTCACTTTGTGCCTCTAGAGAGCCCCAAAATCAACACATTTTGCCCAAGAAGCAGGACACTGAACCAGGAAGGCAAGTAAAGCTGTGTCCTGAGGAATGTGCAGGGCCTTTGGGAGCACTTCCCTCAGATGACACCAATGGAATCACAGGTTGGAGAAGCCTTCTAAGATCATCAAATCCAACTGTTAATCCCGAACTGCCAAGGCCACCACTAAACCACATCCCTAAGTGCCACATCCACACATCTCCATGGGAGGAGGATTTGCAGGCTGCAAAGTCACAGCAGCAGCCTGCAAATTTGGGGTCTGCATGTGACACTGGAGTTTCCTGGAGGAGACAGGGTGAAGGATGGGGAGCAAGCCCACTTCTGGAGCCAACTGCCTCGGCAAAAGGAGTGTCTGCTTGAGGGAGATGGGAAAAGCCTGGATATTGGTCCCAAGGGATCACCATTTGTTTTAGTACATCTGGGTCATATTCAGGGCAAGCATCAGAGGAGCCAGGGCAGCCTGGAGCCCTGGGAAGGGGATTTTCACTCCATGAGGTCAAGCAAATGTTACTCTTGAAAAATGGGGGGGTGGTGGGTGGTGGGCCAGGGCCTGGGGGTACATCTAAGTGGAGCAGAGGCTGGAGGGATGACAGGGTGCTCACAGCTGTCCCTGGCCAGGAGCTGCTGCAGCCCAGGAAGCAACTTGGTGCCACATGACAGTGAATTCCCAGCAGTTATTCAATGGATGCCAGCATGGATTGGAGCATTCTGCTGCTCCTTCTCTAACGCATTCACTATGGTCATTTAATTACAGGATGCAAATAAGAGTGGTTCTGAAATACTCATGTACCTGTGTAAAACATGGAATGAGCAATTAGTGCTGCTAATGAGAGAGGGAGTCATGGTATTGACAACAGGAGAAATCCATCAGCATCCCAGCAAACCCACAACTAACCCACATGGACTACTCTGATCTGCAATTATCCCAGTCGCCTTTTGGGGCAAAGGGAGGGAAAATGGAATGTGGGTGAGATGGTGGCAAGTGGCCAAGTCCTACCCACAAGAGAGACATGAGGTGTCCAAAACCACCTGTATTCCCATCAAAGGCTGATGGAAGGAATGGGAAGGGGTTGCTGGTGCCACCAGCACTTCAGCTCCGGATCGAAATTCAGCAGCACAGGGAAGGCCCTTACTTCCTTGTGACTTTCCAGTGCCATTGGCCTGGGGATGGTGGGGCTGAGCATGCAAACTGAGCACTCTGAGGACAGGGAATGCTGCCGGCTGCTTCCCGGTAGCTGTGATTAATTGTTGTTAATATTAAATTCAGCACTTTTATGCAGGACGCAGAAGTGCTTAGGCAGATGCCCAGCTCCCATCCTACCTGTCATTAAAAAACACTGCAATTAAGCTCTAGTGGAAGGAAATACAAGTAAATGCATCCTCTGTAAGTGGCTTCAGCTGTCCACAAACATCTGTGTCCCCTGTTTCCTCTTCGGCTGGCCGAGCTGCTTCTGTTTTCCCTCTTCCCATGACCCATACATTGCTTTTTCTCCTTAATCCTGCCCACAGCTCCAGAAGGTGAGGGCTGGAGTGGGGAGGAAAGGAGCCCCAGCTGCCTCTGACCCATTGCCACCAGTGGAAAGTTCATGTCAGCTGCAGCTGCAGCCCCAGCCCCAGCCAAAATCAAGGCTGTGCTCAGGGTATCTGCTCACCTAGTTGGATCCTGATACTCTCTTTGCTCCTCTCTGTAGGCAGATAACCAAATGCTTCTGCAAGAGGAAGGGGATGCCCCAATATAAAGCATTTAACAAACTATTTCCACTTTGCAGCAGGTCTGGATGGGATTTTCAGCAGCTGAGACCTGCTCCTGCTTAGGTCAATGGTGACAGACCTCAGCCAAACGCTCTAGGTGAGCCAACCCAGCCTCCAACCCCACAGGGCCCAGCACAGCCCGAGCTCTGTGGCAGAGCTGTGCCAACCACAATCATGTAGCAAAGTTGAATGGGTTGGGGGGTTATTGCATCCCAGGACAGGGTTTTCCCATGGCATTGTCCCCCTGTTTTACTCCATCTGGGGTTCTTCACCTGGAAAAGGATGAGGCAGGATGTCAAGGGTGAGGGCAGGTGGTGATGGGTCAGCCTGAGCCAGAGGACAATGAGAGGAACCATGGCAGCTGGGCCCAAAGGAGCAACCTCTTCTGCCTCTCCCCAGTGACTGATGGGACTGTGATGCAGCCAGAAGTTGTGGTTAAAGTTTACAGAGTTCCAGGAGAGGCAGGTGGGAGTGACAGCCACCTACAGCCAGGTCTGCCAGGTCATTGTGTGGCCACAGTCCCCATCAGGTCCTTAAAGCCTGGGAAAAGGCAAAAAAAGAAGGTAAGACTTAAGGCAAGGGAGTTAGAGATAAAAAGGGGCAGCAAGATAAAAATAAACCCTGTGTCAAGGATGATACCAGTACCAGGAGTTGGCACTGCATTGAAAATTTTGGACCTGGGGGGATAAAGACCATGTGAAAGGTGTCCTGAGTGCCAAAGCTGGCTTTCCAGAGCCACAAAGGATGCTGGCAGAATCGCAGAGGGTCAGGATGGATGGGCAGGGCAGAGGGGCACCAAGTGTGCCTAAATTTGGGCAGAACTGGGGCTCTGGAAGCTGCAGGACCCGGCCAGCTGGAAGGTTGGGATGCAATGTGAGCATTGTGAGAATGCCCTGGCTGCACTCGGGGCTGAGGGGCAAAGAGTGGTGACAGCAGTGCCCACACCAGGCTGTGGCTCTGGCCACATCCCCGGGGTTTTGCTGGGTTCATGGTGCTGATGAGCACATGGTTTTTTCCCTGTTGCTTGCAAACATCATCATCATGTATATAAACACAAAATGTCAAAAAGTGAGTCAGCCCAATGGCAGTTTGGCTCCTGCACCAACAGCCTGACAAATGGTGGAACCAGAGCTTGCGGAGGGGATTTATTCCTGTTTGGGGGGTTTTGAAAAGTTGGTTCATGGCAGGTACAATATACTCCCAAGATATAAAAGAAAAAAAAATTAAAAAAAAATATAAAAAACAACTTTTTTTTTCCCAATTAGTTGCTCCCTATTGATGAGGGGGAAACCTTTCGGTCCCAGGTAGTGGCCAAACACACTTCTTTTAGAGAGGAAAGAAATGCAGACAGTATTTTCATGTGAGCCATAGATTCAAATTTTATAAAGGTTGGGGTTTTTTTAATATTTGCTGAGTAAGTTTTGTGGCCCAGTGCTGTGATCCAGCATAACAAAAGGTCCTATTCACGCAAGGGAGCAGATCTGAGACCACCTCAGGAATCTTAATTCCTGAATTTCTCAGCTTTTTTTTTTTTTCAAACTTAAAGGATCCCAATGAGCCGATTAGGCAGACCTTGCTATAATGTCATTTTTTTGATTAAAATGCTATAGTTTAAACTCTGCTTGTAAACAGTCTGGCCTTCACTTCTGTCTCCAGGTGTCAATAATCCCATGTGGGTCAGCAAAATCAACCATGGATATAAAGTTGAGTGTGTGTGAAAAGTGTCTGCAGGATTGAGGCCAGCGATTGCAAAACAGTTTAAACTATAATCCTCCATTTTCATTAGTTTCTTGAAGAACTTCTGCTGTGGGCTTGAAATCCTTCCTGTTTTGTTGAGCCAAAGGTGATTTTTCTCCCCAGCAGTCTGAGCACAAACCTTCCCACTGATTTTATGTTGTCAGGCTTCAAAAATCACATTCTCCACTGAGGACATTCTGCCCTTTTCACTGAGAGAGCTCGACATTGACATCTATCGTCTAAATAAAGCTAATTAAAGACAGTTATAACTTGCTAGACATAAAAGTGTTCCAACCCCACAGTCCAGTAGATTTGGCTGCTTTTGCTAAGTGAAGCTTTGTGCTCTCCCTTTGCTGCAGAAACACTAAATACATTTCCAGCCTAAGAGGTTTCTTCAGCCCTGTAGCTCTTTATTTTCTGTAAGATTTGAGGCCTATAAAAGGGACTTCTTTCAGTCCATGGTGTTTGCCACGTCTTTGCCTTAAGATGCAGGAGGAGGATGGAGCAGCCCAGACCATCCCTGCTCTCAGCCCCACATTGCTGCAGCACCCACAGGCATTGGGAGCATCCTTCATTCCTGTGTGTTCATTATTCAGCCTAATATATCATTTAAATAAGACTTCAGCCCAAAAACTCTACATCTGCATCCCCTCCTAGGACACTGAGCAGTGCAGAGGTGGTGGGCTCCAGGCAGTGGTTGTGTGAAGCTCTGTTCTGTTGGAGAGAGAAACATCTTCCCACTAAGTTGTCACTGCTGTGTGTTGCCTTTTTGGGGAAGAATGAAGGCAGTGACTCCTTGTTGCTGAAATTTCTGTGGTTAGAGAAGCACAACTGCTCATCTAAGGGCAGAGGTGGGCTGTGGACTGGTTTGCACTCAGGCTGAGGTCAGGAAGACGATAATCTCTCTAAGAGCCCTGCTCACATTTCTGGCTTGGGAGAAGTTTGAGGCTGTAGCACAGTGATGGACTTGGTGCCTCCTGGTGTGAGCAGTGCAGCTGGAGGGGTGAGACAGGGCAGGAGAAAAACCTGGTAAAAATCCACACACCTCCACTCAACGTGTCTCTAAAGCAGTCCATGGGACTTGACTGTGAACTGAATGCAATGAGAAAAGGAAGCAAGAGATTCAGATGAAGGGAAAATCCTTCATTAAAAGCTTAAATGGTCCAAATAAAAAATCAAACATGGCAATAGTTATTTGGATTATCACAGAATGACACTTTATGAATGTCTTACAAGTGTTACACTTGTGAAAGGGGAATAGAATGTTTTCCTGTCTCATCAACAGAGCCAAAGCTTAGGAAGGAATGGAAACAAGGATGGTAAGAGGAGAAATGAGCAGACAGGAAAAAGCCACTTGGCACAATAAATCTGCTTCTCAGCCCCCACTTCCCTGGTGCATGGCTGGAGCCTTTTCTCTTTCTCTGGCCACATGTCTCTGCCTCCCAAAATCACTGCAGAAGTGTGGACAATCCTTCTGCTGAAGATGGTGGGATACCTTACTTTAATATTTCAACCATTCAGCTTGTTCAGGAACAGGTTCTCTAGGTACCCAGGAATTTAACATTAATAACTGAGATGTTTTGACTGAACTCCTAAGACACACAATGGACCTGTCTGAGGTTTTTTTGTTTGGACTGAAGAAATTCTGAGAGGCAATTTCAACTCCTGGTTTTGTTTTCCAAGTGTTTTAGAAATTAATTTCCCAAATAAACAGACAAACTGTGGGACAGTTTTAGGCATGAGATCACACATAGTAGCATGGTCTGCACCAAGCTCCCTTTGGTGAATAACTCATCTCTCTGAATCTACCAAAACAACCTCTGAACAGTTCTCACAGGTAGAAATCATGCAGAGCTTCTGGAAGCTGCAGTCTGGATGAAACCTTTGGTGGGAAATTGCTGGGAAGCCTGCCATGGGATTTTTCCTGACTGTTCCACTGAGAGTTTAACATGTGCCACAAAGCACGAGGGTTGTTTGATTTTTGCTTGTTGACGGTGACTGTTGGTTCTCCCATTCACTCAACTCCAGGAGATTCCTGGTTTATAAAAGGATTAGGGTCCCATTCCTAAATCCTAGTTACATTTAGCCAATAAATGCTGGATTGTGGCATTTCTCCCTCTGTGACCTTTCACTGTGTTCTATGTGCCACCTTGTCCTGCTCCCCAATTCCCCTTTTTAATAAACATTTGCTGTTTTCAGCTCCCAGAACCACTATTCCCCTTTCCCTGTGCATGCAAGCATTCCCTCTTACCTCTGCCAAAAGGTATTTATGTACTTGCCTCATCCACAACCAGCAGGACCCAGTCCTGAGTGACTTCACATTTTATTTCCACAATACACTGCAGTTGTCAGGGCAGCACCATAGGTAAAAATGCCTGGAGGATGTGATAACCACCTCTGCCAAAGTGTTACGTTTTAGTGTTCTCAGCAACATTTTCTTCCCATTTTTTTTTCCCCCTCTGGAAACAGAACAAGGCACATGGCACAAACATACATTCATGATCAGTTTTAAACATGATTTTTTGAAAGTGTTTGCTTTCACATTCAACCTGGTCTAGTGGAAGGTGTCCCTGCAATGGCAGGATGTTGGAACAAGATGACCTTTAAAGTCCCTTCCAACCCAAAGCATTCCATGATTGTTTGATTCTATAAATTGCCTTGTAGGAATTTTTGTTTCACCCAAGTCTTAATCCTACCACCACTACAATAAATTGAAGTAATGACCGGTTCCTGTGTTTGTAGATGGAAGTGAAAGTTTTCCAAGCTTGAGAACACGAAAGTGTGTAGAAATTGTCTTAAATACAAACTAAAAATGGATATAATAGTTTCCCAATGCCTTCCACTTCATCCTTGTCACATCATTGCTAAGTTGCTGAGATATATCTGCTCCACTGAAGGAGTGAGGGTCATGTGTCTTTCTGGATGCCACCAGAGTTACAGCCACATAGGTGAAGTCCTAGGTATAGGTGAGAAGAATGTTCACTTCAACCCTTTTGGGAGGAAAAAAAAGCACCAGAAATCCAATATTACTGGGTTTGGTTATTTTTGAAAAAATGTTGGCACCCACAGGGCAGAATAACAGATTTGTGGCTAAAATAGAGGCAGGGAAAGAGCAAGGGAAGCTATTCAGGGATGCAGTTGGGAACACTCTGCTCGGCTCGGTCAGCAATGGCTCTCACCAGATCCATTCCCAGCTCAGCCGTGCTCGGGGTCACCTTTCCACCGCGGATCTGTGACGAGGGATCAGGTCACAGAAATGCCCCAGCAATCCTCTTCTTCCCAGAAACCTAAATTTAAGAAGGGCTTGGTGCACACATAGCAAATGTTTCACGAAGTTTTACGTTGTGTAATTGCTTGTGGCACATGCAATCCCTCAGCTGGGGTTTTCCGCGGATTTGCAGCAGGTCTTTCTCCCAAACCTGCAGCGTGTGCACGAGTTGACTGCATAATCCTGTAATTATACCTGTAAATCTTCACCCTTACCTCTTTTCAACTGAATAATCCGAAACACTAAATATAAAACATGTTTCAATTTGCAACTGCACCGTTGCAAAAATCTGAAAATGGTAAAATTGTGTGTTGCAAGCTTCACACCCGTTGCAGAAATTGCAAATTTTTCAAATCTCTACAGTTTCCTCCTGTAGTACTGCAGGAAAATCCTGTACCAAGGGTCACGTCTCGTCTGCCCATGGTTTGAAAGGGGTTGCTGGGTTTTGTCTGCCTGTTGGAATGGCTTGTTCCTTGTGGAAAATAGAGCCAGTTCAGAGGCATTTAATGGAAGCGCCAGGAACAGTCGTTTGCTTGGACCAGGAAAAGCGTGACACCATCCTGCAGCATGCAGGAAAGGAAAACCAGGAGCACCCATGGGAAGGGGGCACATCACTGCTGCTTGACAGTGGGAGTCCTTTTGTAGGGTGCCAAAAACCACAGATGCTCATTTGCAAGAGAAAAAACTGCAGAGCTTGAGAAGGGCAGGTCGAGTGAATTCACATTATCATCATTCTTCTACTTCTTCTCCTGACTTGGAGCCACAGAAAATCCTCCCTCATTTGTATCACATAAGACTATTTTTATGAGCCTTTTCACTGCCTTCCACCTACTCATGAAGTCCTGCTGATGACTTCAGTGTCACTTCCCACTATTTGACAGCAGCTCTTGGTCATTTCCCCAGGTTTTTGCTGTTTTATGCTGTGCTATAAAGTGGAGTTACCTCATGGCAGCAGGACTGACTCAGCTCTACCGTGGGAATGCTGGATGAGGACTGCTGTAGCTGATCTCCAGTCAGTCTCTTAGAGCTTCTACCCTGTTTTCTTGCCATTATTTCCTAATGGTTTAAGACTTTGCTTCAGTTTGGTTATAGCCTGTCCCTTGTCTCCCTAATTTCTATGTCCTGAGAAATGGCAAACAGGTGGAATGGGAGCTTGATGCAGGGCTAGGCTAGGTGACACCAATAACTGCCACTTGTAAAGGCCTTCTCCTGTTCTTTATTCCTTGGGACTTCCACACCCTCACAGTCCTACTCATAGCAACCCTAACACTCCTATTTTGAATAAGAAAGTGCCTCTTTATTTCCTTTTTTTTTTTTTTTAGCAGCAGAGTGCCATGCAAGTCCCTCCACCGAGTGTTTGTAGCTATAAAAGCATGTCAGATGTGGCTGTATTTGCAGACAACAGTGGTACTTCCTCTCTTCAGAAATGGAGCAAGTTTCTATTTTGGGCTGTGCTGACTCAAGGGTGAGGTACCCATGCTGACTCAGCAGTTTGGCAAGCCAGGAGAACTTCTGGTTATGAATGGAACGAGCAATAAATTTAAGTTTGTCTTCATCTTACAGAAATGTATATTTGAGTGAAGCCACCTCCTGGTGGCAGACATTTTTCAGAAGTGTAGAATATTCTGCATTGCTTTTGGCAAAAAGGCCACTCCAATGAGACAACCATAAAGCCTGCAAGTAAAATTCTGGTCCCAGAGAAGCCAGAGATTCCCACTCATCTGGACAGGGATTCATCCTCCCTCTTGAGTCACATTAAAAGATCTTCTACTGCTTACTTGCTTATTTAATCTGTGCATCTCATCTGGGATATGAAATCCTCTCAGTGATATGAATAAATTGAACAGCAATTTCAGAAGGATGGAAATACAGAACGCAAAACCAACCTGGCCACTGCAAGGAAGTGAGAATGCACCACCCACTTACTCAGCTTCCGTGGGTTCATATGGAAAAGATGCCAAAGATAACCCTTGTGCTCTTCTGCTATGGAAATGTGAAATAAACATCGTGATACTTTAAAATTTTGAAAACCATGGAGGAGTAACAGTCTTTCACAACATTTGCCAACGTTTACCTGTAAGTCTGTGAACAGAAGTCAGAAGATTTGTTGAGTTTTGGTTTTTCTAAAAGAGTTCTTTCACCTGGAGGCTTCCAGGTTTCAAAACAAAGCTTGCAACAAATGCTGTGCATGTCAGCAAACATGAAGATACAGAAGTTTGTCAGAAAGTGAGATCTTGCTGTTTATTACTGTAAGAAAGCAGGAAATGGGGCATCTGAGCTGTCTCCCTTGAGCCCTTCTGCCTGTGGATGGTCCAAATAGGTTCTAACATATTTGCCTGCATCTTTATGCTGTTTCCAGACAGGATCAATAATCCCCCCAGTCCCCACCCATGGCATCCATGATGCACGTTCTTTCAGGCTGCAAGTTTTCCCTCTGACAGCACATAATAAAAGCTGCAAACTTCCAAAGAGCATTCCTTCTCCCCAGCTACAGCAACCCCTCTGGCATCAAGGCATGCTGTTGTTCCAGCTAGCCCTTCCCATGTCATATTCTCCTGCCTTGTGAAGGCGGTTTGTGAAGTCTAAAAAAGCATCATGTGGGTTGTCACATTTCAGAACCCCTTAAATAGCTTTGCGTGGCTCCATCAGATAAGCAGTGAAGTACAATATTATGAATGTCAAACAACAGCTCATCATTACAGCTGACAAAGCTTGTTCTTCTCAGAGGGGAAGTAAATTCAGTCCCATAGACTAAATATGTATATTTAGTGGCTTGAAAGTAAAAGAACTCTGCGAGTAGGATTTGCATTTGCCCAGCTATTGCTCTGTGAAATATTTCCTCTAACTCAGTCTCTGAGAAAGGAAACCAGTCACAAAGTATTTTGGAAGGTTGGTCAGAGTTCTCCAGAGGGAAACAACACAACCAACATCAGAATGAACCCAGGACCCAAGATCCAGACTGCCTGGAGGCTCCCAGCTCTGCCAGGATGGCTCATTGTGGTCGCTCAGAAAGTGATCCAGAGGAAGAATCTTCCTTAAAGGATGTCACAGACATGACCCACTCAGGTGCTGCTTTAGAGGGACATGCTGGCTGTTACACCTGTCCTGGATAAAAACAAATCAGAAGGTGGTGGTAGTGCTGAGGAAATAACAAATACAACCTCAAACCACTCCTTGCCCTCTAAAACAAATCTCAGTCACACTTAAAATGAATCCAACCATCACTGGCATTTGTGGTTTTCTGCTTCACGTATTTAATCTGCTATTTGAATTCAACAGAGAAAAATTTACACGATAAAAGCAAAGTGAAAGTAAAAATTCAGTGTTTCAGGAGACAGCATGAGGTCTGTTGCAGCCAGAACAGAGCTGATGAAAGCGAAGAGAATTCTTCCTTGACTGCACATGCAGGGTGTTTCCATAGGATAATGACAGGGAAAGGTGGGGAATGGCTGGGCCGGACAGTGTTGGGCAACTGTTCCACCCAAAAGATCAAGTGGAGGAGAGCAGGATGGGATTCTACAGGTTACAAGTCTAATGGGAGCTTCCCTGGGGGAGCAAGGACTCTGCACAACCTTGAAATCCCCATGCAAAGCTTACCAAAGGAGGGTCTGACAAGTCAGATGTCTCCTTCCATCCCATCTCCCTCCTTCAAACCCGTAAACAAAAGCTGGGAAAGAGGAACTACTTTATTAGCGGAGATCAAAAGCTGTCTCTGACCAGTAGCCAGACAAAATTTGGGATCATGTGAGTCACTCGGTGAAAACTTGTGATGTAGCCAGTATCTTTGATGTGATTCTGCTTATTCTAAGAACACACAAAGTCCCACTTTATTGAGCGTTAGGGGAACAGCACAAAAAAAATCTATGCTGGAATTTCAGTACCTCTTAAATCTCAAAGTTCAAATCACCCAACATAAATCTTACAGGTTTACATAAAAAAATTTAAAAAACCAGGTAGTTTTACCTGAAATTCTCTGCCAATGAGTTAAAAACTTTTTTTCCTTTTTCCACCATGCCTTTGAATCCTTGGAAGCTGTTGCACTTCTTTAACCTTGCAGATTAAATAAATTCATTGTCCTGTATGAAGTAAAAATGTAACTTAAAGTACACTTAGATGAATCAATAAAAAGGTTGGAAATAAGTTTTAGTAAATTTATCAATTAATAGCCAAGCCCAGGAGGCCATCCTGGCTTTCTGCTCTGTCAGCTCAGGGATTTCTCTTCCCAACAGTGTTTATGTAAGAGCTGCATGGTAAGCAGCACTCGCTATAAAATATTGATCAGCTGAGCCATTAGCTGGAATTCAAGAGACAACTATGTCACAGCAAAACCAGAACAATTATTGCTATTGACTGGAATATTTTAGAGATTATTTTGATATTTGAGCATGTCAGGAAATACAAATTTCTTATGCATAATAATACTAGAAACATATGTAACAGCATGGTTACAGGGCATCCTTACAAAGGAAATGGAAAAAAGGGCAGGTTTCAATTTCAGTAACTGTGTGGCCACAGATTTTCTATGACTATTTTTGAAAAAAAAAAAATATAGAGAATCACAGATCACTATGGCTGGAAAAGACCTCCAAGACCATCGAGTCCAACCTTTGACCCAACACTACCGTGCCCACTAAACCATATTGTGAAGCACCATGTCCATTTGTTTTTTGAACACTTCTAGGGATGGTAATTCCACCACTGCCCTGGGCACCTTATGCCAGCATCTGACGACCTTTTCAGCGAAGGAATTTTCCCCAATATCCGATCTCAACCTGTTTCCTCTCATCCTGTCCCTCGTCCCCTGGGAGCAGAGCCCGACCCTCACCCAGCTGCACCCTGTCAGGGAATTGTAGGGTGTGAGAAGGTTCTGTCTGAACCTCTTTTTCTCCAGGCTGAGCCCTCCCAGCTCCCTCAGCCGCTCCCGGTGCTCCAGACCCTTCCCAGGACACCCTCCAACCTCTCAATGTCTGTCTCGTCTTGAGGGGCCAAAAACTTACCCCAGGATTGGAGGTGTCCCAGCACAGGGGATGGCCACTGCCCTGGTCCTGCTGGCCACAATATTAAAATTATTACATTAGCCCCCTTGGCTTTATTTTACGGAATCGCGTGGTCTTTAGAGAAGGGACCGCAAAAGGAAGGACAGCTGGAGTGAAGTGCTTTGCTGGGGAAGGCTCACCTGGAAAACATTAAATGGGATTCAGGGAGGAAAAGCCATAGCAGGAAGAACTGGGGCTGAGAGGGGTGAGGTGGGACCAATTTGGGAACACCACCTGTGAGCAAGGGTGAGGGATACAGAGCTGGGAAGAGGAGAGGGAGCTATAGCACCAGCAGAGAGAAGCCCTGTGAAGAAGGAAAGCCACGGTCCATCTGTGAGGAGAGATAGTGAAACCGAGGGAGCGGTGCAGGCGAGATAGCGTCAGCCATAAACAAGCGGAGAACGCGGAGAAAAATAACCCAGCGAGTTTGCAGCGAGGCTCAGGCTGAATTGTTTGGTGAAGTGCGTGTTGTCTGCGCATGGCAAATGTCAGCCGGTGGGGAGGGCGGTGGCGGGGGCAGCCCGGGAACCCCGGCGCTCGACCCCGCGGGCTGTCCCCGCTAAGGCGCCGCCGGGCTCCTGTCACCGCTCGCCGTCCCGTCCCTGCCTCACGGAGGGTGCCACCATCATCACGGCCACCTCTCTCTGAGGGAACCGTCCCTACTCCTGCCCGCGCCCCTCGCACTGAGGCGGGAAGTGTGTGTTTGTGTGTAGGGGGGGGCGCGCTCCCGCCGAGCCGCCGCGCCCAATTGGCCAGCGGGGGCGCGCTCCCGCAGCCCCCCCGGACCCCCCCCCGCGCCGTGAGGAAGATGGTGGCGGCCGCTTGAGCGCGTCCCCGTGCTCCCCTTCCTCCCCTCAGACGGGCGGGCGGGCGGAGCGGAGGGGAGCGGCTGCTGCTGCCGTCCCGGCTGGGCGGGCGGCTGAGGGCGGGAGGCGGCCCCTCGGCGGCGGCCNGCGGAGCCCGGCGAGCGGCCGATCGCCGCGGCGCTGCCCGGCCGCCCCTACGCGGCGGGGACCGGAGGAGACTAGAGACGACTCTGCGAGGAGCCCGTTGGCTTCGGCAACCCCAGAGACCCAAGTCCGGCGCGGGCTCTTGAGGAGGAATTAACAACATGGCTTCCCCACCGCACCAGCAGCTGCTGCATCACCACAGCACCGAGGTGAGCTGCGACTCCAGCGGGGACAGCAACAGCGTGACGGTGAAAATCAACCCCAAGCAGCACCAGGGCTGCACCTCTTCTAAGCACTGCAAGTACAGCATCTCCTCCAGCTGCAGCTCGGGGGAGTCGGGGGGCACCCGCCGAGCCGGCGGGGTGGCCGGCGGTGGCTCCGGCCTCCGCCGGCAGAAGAAGCTGCCGCAGCTCTTCGAGAGGGCCTCTTCCAAGTGGTGGAACCCCAAGTTCGACTCCAACAACCTGGAGGAGGCTTGCATGGAGAGATGCTTCCCTCAGACCCAGCGCAGGTTTCGCTATGCCCTCTTCTACATCGGCGTGGCCTGTCTGCTCTGGAGCATCTACTTCGGCATACACATGAGAGAGAAACAGATTGTTTTCATGGTGCCGGCTCTGTGCTTCCTCCTGGTATGTATAGCTTTTTTTGTGTTCACTTTCACTAAGACTTATGCCCGCCATTACGTATGGACTTCACTGATACTCACCCTCCTGGTGTTCGCTCTGACCCTCGCTCCGCAGTTCCAGGCTGTGAAGCCTGTCTCAGGAAGTGGTGACATGTCCAACCGGACTCTCCCGGCAGATCCCACAGACACTTGTCTTTCTCAAGTGGGCAGTTTTTCTATGTGTATTGAAGTGCTCTTGTTGCTTTACACAGTGATGCACTTACCCCTGTATTTAAGCTTGTTTCTGGGACTGTCGTACTCGGTCCTCTTCGAGACCTTTGGTTATCACTTCCGTGATGAGAACTGTTTCACACCTCTGGGAGCCGGTGCGGTTTACTGGGAGCTGTTGAGTAAAGCCTTCCTGCACATCTGCATCCACGCCATCGGTATTCATTTATTTATCATGTCTGAAGTCAGATCAAGAAGCACATTCCTGAAAGTGGGGCAATCCATCATGCATGGAAAAGACTTGGAAGTGGAAAAAGCCCTGAAAGAGAGGATGATTCATTCTGTTATGCCAAGAATAATAGCCGATGACTTAATGAAGCAGGGGGATGATGAAAGTGAAAACTCCATCAAACGTCATTCCACCTCAAGCCCCAAAAACAGGAAGAAGAAGCCCTCCATACAGAAAACCCCCATAATATTCCGTCCTTTTAAAATGCAGCAGATAGAGCAAGTGAGCATTTTGTTCGCAGATATCGTTGGCTTCACGAAAATGAGCGCCAACAAATCAGCCCACGCCCTGGTGGGACTCCTGAACGACCTCTTTGGACGCTTTGACCGTCTGTGCGAGGACACTAAATGTGAGAAGATCAGCACTTTGGGAGACTGTTACTACTGCGTGGCTGGCTGCCCCGAGCCCCGGGCAGATCATGCCTACTGCTGCATCGAGATGGGCTTGGGGATGATCAAAGCCATCGAGCAGTTCTGCCAGGAGAAGAAAGAAATGGTGAACATGAGAGTCGGTGTTCACACCGGGACAGTGCTGTGTGGCATTTTGGGAATGAGGAGGTTCAAGTTCGATGTGTGGTCCAACGATGTCAATTTGGCCAATCTGATGGAGCAGCTCGGAGTGGCTGGGAAGGTCCATATTTCGGAAGCTACTGCCAAATATTTGGATGATCGTTACGAAATGGAGGATGGAAAGGTGGTCGAGCGCGTCGGTCAGAGCGTGGTAGCCGACCAGTTAAAAGGTACGTGCTTTTAATTTGTGCTCGTTTTTCTTTTGTGAGGTAACACAGTTGTCCCAGTGCCTGCTTTGTGCTTGCTGACTTGCCAACTGAACGTGTTTTACGTTTAACTCAGCGTGCTGGTGATCACGAACACCAGGGAAATTGCAGGATAAAAGATGCCACAGAGATAAGCACAAAATTTCATCTGTGGTGCTCAAAATAGGCTTTAAAACTGAGCTCTCCTTGTGAGAGTGTTGCCTCATAGGGAGGAGAAGGTTCATGTGTTTGCTGTCTGCAAGAGGTTTTGTTTTACTGTTGTGTGTCATCCTTTAATTCAGTAAGTAAACTTGTTAATTGACTTCATGTGCCATACAGAGAGCATATGTGTTTTGCAAAATTATGTATATCTGTGAAAAGGTTTCTTTTGGCATCGGGAGAGTTGGGACTGTGAAGGCATTTGGGAAAAATGACAGCTGGATTCACAGAAAGAAATGAGCACTGTAGATTTGGCAGTTTGATATGGCAAGTTGTTGCAGTTTGGAGTTAGGCTGGAAAAAGTTACTCAGGTGGCTCAGTGAGCTGGGAGATGCTCTCATTTCTGCAGGATTTGGGGATGAAACGGCAAATTTGCCTTTTGGAAAAGAAAATGAAGGATCCTTCGGCTCCCCTTGGTTGAGGATCTGATTTTAATTTTTCTACAGTGTTCATTTTGAAGTGAAACCCTTGGCTGCTTTCTAGCAGCACTTGGAGGCGCGTGCAGGAGGGTTGTACGAGCTGAGGGTTTAATTGTCTCTTTTGTCAAAGCTATGTCTCTTCAGTGCCGTGCCTTTGTCTCACAGAGAGATTGTTGTCTGCAGTGCTCATAGTCCAGGGTGGGGAGCAGATGGATCAAAATGGGAGTGGAATATGTAACAAACCCTGTTATGCTCTGCGAGTTTATTATCATTCTGCTTATAAAAGTACCCATTTTTCTGAAGTAAGCTGAAAAACTGAGTGAAAAAACCTGAAGGAGTCATAGACTGGCATTGTGATGGAGGAAGGAGATATTTGTGGCAACAAACACAAAAGGAGGCCGGGATGGTGGTAGAAAGGTCAGTGAGTAAGGACGTGGGGATAGCACTGCAGAGCAGTGGTGGCAGTGGCAGCCACTCGCCCCTGGCAGGTGCTTGTTTTGATGTGACACGAAAACTTATTTTTGGTGAGCGAGCTGTCCACATGCATACGGCAGCGGGGCTGCAGCGGGAGCCTCACGGCGAGCAACGACATCGGCAGTGACATTGGTGCCTGGGAGCCACAGGACTGAAGCAGATGTGTGTCCCTGGGCTTTGGCTTTCTGTTTAGCGTCTAAAAATACAAATTCAGTTAATTTCTTTGAAAAGTGTTGACACTGATGTATTTCAGTGGGAGTGTGCTTTCGAGAAAACAGCATCAGATGTAACCTCGTTGTTACTCTTAAGGTGAATTTTGCTGTTCTAATGAAAATAAATTGAACAGGTTGTAGAGAAGCATCCCTGTGATATTTCCCTCTTCCATGTACCTTTACGGCCAAATGCAATGTGAAGGCTGTGTTGTAGCAACAAATAGAATTCAGTATTTTTTGCTGCATTTATAACTGTTCTCAATATTAATCCCAAACTGACATGAACTTAGTTGTGGAGACTGGCAGTACTGCTCTTAAATATTCTTATTTATTTGTTTATATTTTCTAGGAGATCACAAGAGCACTGTGTAGAGCAATTATACCACATGCCAGCAGTGGGTTTTTCATGGTCTTTCTCAGACTTCTGTTCTGTCCTTGATTACATTTGTCATGAGGTGGCACAGGCTGCTCTTCCTCCTCAGCACAGAGGTTTGGATTTTGCAGCTCCAAATGCCTTTTCACAGCCCCTGCTTCAGCCAGGGTACTACAGATGGACAAACTGATATGCAGTCTAGATAAGATGAAGTTTGCTTTGTGAACTGACATTTAGTGATCTCTTCTTACCCTGAAATGTAACTATGAAAGCAGCTGGAGCATGTGGTAAGAATTACTTTAACGAGAAATATGGGTTGGGCTTTGCTTTTTCCCCATTTCCCTTCTGTGTTTTTTTTGTGGAACTGTAATCAGCTGCCATTTCTTACCAATGTCTTATGCAGTTGGAGAAATCAGAGGCTGTGTGTACTATTAAGGCAAGCAGAACTCTGCCATGACTGCCCTTAGCCCCAGGTTTATAGCACATTTACTCTGTTCCCTCCCATGCACAGACCCTCAGGGGACATGCTAGGTAGTGGGTGCTTCAGAGCTGCCCATTTTTTCCTGTTTCCTCAGAACTTTGTTCTGCAGCCAGATTACTCAGCTGATAGGTAAATGCCATCAGGGGAAAAAATACATCAAAGCCAATGATAAAAGCCATCAAACAGCAGTGATATGGGCTGGTGTGTAGGACCTGCTGCAGGGGAGGGTTTTGTTAGGCAGCAGCTCTGAGATTTAATAAGGGAAACTGAGATTTCACCTCTTAATTAGTTGATCTCTGCCAAGCATCTGCACAGTTCTGTGAATGGAGGTGCTGTTAGGAAGCTTTGCTTTACTGTTTTCCCTGAGAATTCATTGATAGTAGTGATAGGGGAAGAGGAAGTTTGTTGTGGTTGTTTAATTATGTCACACCTCATACTCTCTTCAAGTATGAAAGTGCTGTACAGATAACAGACATAAGCTTTGTTTCCCTACCAGTACTTCAATTCTCAGCTTCCTTTCAACCTTTGATATCTTAATTATATCCTATTTTTTATGCTGTATGTCTAGTATATTATCTCTTAATTGCGCTGCAGCAGTCGTAGCTATCTTTGAGGCTGAGTCAACAGGAGCAAGTAAACTCTTCAAAGAGCAAAGAGGGAGGTGCTGAGCACACCATGTCCACGTTCCACACACTTCAGGACTTCTACCTAACACTGCTCCTGGAGCAGGTCTTGGAACAAAAGCACCTCTGTGGCTGGAGCACATCAGGCGTGCTCCTGGAGTGAGTCCTCTGGCTCGGTTCACCCCGAAGGAATCCAGGTACAGCTCTCCAGTGTGCACCAAAGCAGGGTGTGGAAGAGTCACTTGGGCAAGCTGCTTCAAAATCCTGCTCCCTGTTCTGTTTGAAATACTCAAGTTCATGTACCCCAAGTTGTCCTAGTGCTGCTCTTCCTGGCAAAACTAAATTACTGTCTGTTTTGTGGTTCACTGAAATCTTAGGATGGGAATATCTTTTCTTCTTCCTTTGTTTCCTTGACTCCTTAGTGTGAACAGTGGGGCCCTGGTATGTTCCCTCCTGTTTCTGGCTTCGGAATTAAATAGGCAGTGTCTAAAAGAGACCAACAAGGAGAACTTGCCAGTGATGCCTTGCAATAATTTTGCCTGTTTCTGACTGCTCTGTGTTGTAAGATTCCCCTATTTTCACACACCTGATCCCCTTGGATGTGAAGGGAGTACAGGAGAGCAGTGTTGCAGTTGCAGTGGATTTTTGAGGTCCACAGATAAACCCGAGCCATCAGCTCAATTATATCTTCCATAATAATTTTGCTGTAGGATTTGAGACAATTTATTTTTTCTGTTTTCTTGCACAGCTTCCTAGCAAATAAATTTATTGAAGATTATGGGATACTGAGAGTCACATAACAGGTTAATGTGTCCCTTTCAAGCTCGGGAGGCAGAGATCTCTTGGGATATAAAGAGTTCTGCTTATGGAAATATTTTTATTTTGCTCTGTTCTTCTTGGTTGTTTGCATTTCTCTTTCTTGTTGCTTGGGAGGTCACAATATTGCTATTTACCAACCAGCAACTCTTCCAGAAATACCAGGGTCACCGGCATTTTGTTTTTTGAGTGCTCAAAATACGTAAGCATGTTGGGGCAAGAATGCTTTCTCTGTGTTTATAGGGCATAGCACAGCAGAACCATGATTTCATTTGGGGCCTGTCTATGTGCTCTGATACCCAAAATAATTCCCGAACTTTCTGCAGCCAGGCATCTCCTTAAGTTTGCCTCAAGGAGTGGCTTTATTGCTGCATTCCTGTTAGAAGCTCTTGGTGACACAGCCATGCTTTTCTCTCTGGTTTTGTCCCTTATTTCATCATGGAGAAAATGGTAAGGGATTCTTGTGCTCTCTGTCACCTGGCTGAGCCAGGGCTGGTGGCACAGGGAAGATTGGCTTTCCCAGTACTTACTGCAGGAATGCTCACCAGTTGACCTATGGCCAGCAGTGGCTGTTCCTGATAAAGCTTATCAAAGATATCCAGCTGATGGGCTGCTTTCACTGTTCTCTGTTTCTTTTAATATCTGCTTTAATTTTAAACGTTTCTTTAGTAATAAGTAAATTGGTTATAAAAGTCACCATTTTGCTCAATAATGAAACCTTTCAGCCCATGGATAGCCTGGCTCTTTACAGGATGCCAGCCTGTGACCCCAGGGATGCCTTTCCCATGGCACATGGGACACAGCTTTGCTTGGTCACTTGATACTCCACTGCTGCTTCACGTTTGGGTTCAAGGCATCACAGCATAGGTGTTCCTGAATGACACAAATCTTGGGTCAGGTTATGAAGAGAGAGAAATCATTGAATTTTTCTTTCCTTCCTCCCCTCTGTGGCTAGTCAAGGGAGAGCACAATCACACCCTGACAGCTCTGGAGTCCTCCCTGCCTGCCCTGACTGCCTGCCCTTTACCAGTGCTGTGCACAGAGGACCTGTAGCTGTCATGTGCTTCTGGAAGTTCAGAGGTAGATGAAAGATCAGATGAAAGTTTTCCTTGGCTTTTTGAGCCCAGCCTGCTGGGCACAGTGTAAATCTAGAAGGCTTGTGCTTGTGCCAGCAGGATGGCTCTGCAGAGAGCTCTGCAGATTCAGCTTTGCACTGGGGCTAAGGCCAGCTTTAGTCTTTAACAAGTGAGGGTTTTGGAGTCAATGAGGGGGCTTAAGGTGCTTGTCTCATGTCTTGCCAGCTACTGTGCAGTCTTTCTGTTCAACTTCTGGTTTCATCATGTTCCATTAATGTGAGTCCTTAGATACAGTCTTTTTGTATTTATTGAACTTGTGACAGACACTGTGACACTTCAATTTCACATGTTCTGTTACTGATCTGATGGTCAGGCAAAAATAGAACAAATGTTCACTTTTTTTAAAGTGGTAATTAAGTAAACGTGTGTATGTATTTTCAGTTTCCCACAAAGAGAATTCTGAGTGCTGACCATGACAGGAAGTTTTGATGACTAGTCAGTTTATCAGTTTTACATAATCTGCCCTATTAGCTGTTGTTGAGGTAGTGGTTCATGATCTCATGTGTGAGAGTGAAAATAAAATATCATACACAGGTTGACTTCATTCCTGTATTTCAAAAATGGAAAGTGTTCAGTGACAGATAAAGAATAATAATTACAGGTAATTTGCACGAAGGCATATTGCCAGGGAGAAGCAAGTTCTACATTGATTTAACATTTTGACAAGCTCTGTAATTTTACTATGTAATAGCATAAAGAAAAGGAGGTAAATAGTGAATATAGTTGCTCAACCTGGTTCTTGTCAAGTCTTCACTCTGTGAAGATGTCTTTCATATCTATAAACAGAAGAAAGAACTCTGTAGGAAAACCTAGTGTTTATTGAGCTTTCTAAATATGACTTGATGAAGTGACATTACTTTTTCTCTATGTAAGCCTGAGTTTGTGTGCAGGTACTGCTCACATTGCTGCCAGACCTGGACAGGAAGGTCACAATTTCTCCAAATGTTGAGGAAGATTTTTTGAGTTGCTCATAGTTTTATTTGTGCAAAACCAAGTAGGAAAATCTCTCAGTTAAAAACATTCACACTTCATCTGGTTTTATTATTTAAGGAAAACTTAGATGTTTTCATTTGAAGTTATGAGTTTTGGTAACTTGTTTACAGGCTAATTTGACTGGACACAGTGAAAAATAATTTGTAAGCATGGTTAGAACTAATGGAAGGTTCTTCACTTTAAGGGAGATGGATCCTGACCCTACCCATATACTTTGTTTTACAATATGGGCTCTGGTTTCAATTTTTCATGTCCTGACACTAATTAATAAATAAGGCAAGGCAGTACTGAGGGTCTGGGTGTCATATGTTGCAGCTCTGCCTATTTAAGCCCTGTATGAACACTGTGAAGTTTCAACAGACCTTAAAACATTTACATCCTGCAGGAGCTCAGGTGAGCATGGCCACAGTGGAGCTTCATTCCAGAGCATGGGAAAGGTGAGGGCTGAAATCTTAGGTCCTGTGATACTGGAGGTGCTTCTGCTGCATTCTGTGGTCATCATCTTCTGTCTCTCACCTGTGTTTCTGTCTTCAGTTTCCCCAAATCTGGGTGCATGATATACATAGGTACCCTACAAATTGCAAATCTGAGCTTCCTTCTTCTGTTTACATCAGAAAATCTTCAGAGGTAGGAAACTGTTTAAATGCAAGAGATGGCTTTCTTCAAATAAATGCCTTGACATGGTGCTTTTTGGGGGAAGAGATTGATGGAAAAGACAAAACAAAGTCAGAGACATGTAATTTGTATTCATCTTCTGTCATGAGGAGGATGCATGGATTGAATGGGTTGTTTAAAACTCTTTTTGCAGTTATTTCACAATATGTACTTCACTTCTGCTGGCAGGCAAAGAATTTACATTCACCACTTTTAAAGTACAGTTTCACTGGATTTCAATTTGCTGTAGATTGTCCTGGAATATTATTAAAATGAGGAAATTAGAATTATTTGCCACCATCTACAGTTTGTGTGCAAGCTCTCTCTCTCTCGATCCTGAATCACCAGCTCCTTCCATCCACCCTGGCTCTGTAAGGAGAGACAGCCATTCCTCTTTCCGTTACAGCTGACACTTGAAAATTCTCAGCTATTTTTAGATGATTTTCAATCTCATTTCTGTCCTTTGAAAAGAAAGGAAGAAAAAAAAAAATTCCTAGCCTTTAAATTTTTAACTTCCAGTGGGAGTTGCTTTTGCAGAGAAGCCAGCTAGTCAATATAGCCTCATTAACACATTTTAACAGGTTCTGTTATACAAGTTTGCGTTATTGTGATGGCTCTTTCATAGGTTTGGAGGGAATTGTTGGAACTCAATTTAAAGAGCAGCCATGCAGGATTTGAAAGTGTAGCTGCTTGCTTCCAATTTGTGAAATTTGTGAAAATATAAAGTGACTGGTTGGAAAAGAAGCCTAAACTGGAGATGTACCATGGAATTACAGCTTGTTCTTTCCCCAGAGGTTGTGTTTGGGCACAGCTTCTGTCTTAGGCAGCAGGACAGATTTGGCTGGTGAGGTGGTTCTGGCAAGGCATTTGTCAGTATTGGACTACCCCAGAAATCTTTACTGCCCTTTCAACCTAAATTGTTTTCACCAAATTAAAATTCTCTTTCAATTGCCCCCCCCAATGTTTTAACCTTGAACAATAAGCCTGCTAGATATATGGCTTGAGGGATTGGTATTTTTTCGTGGTTCTGAAATTTCTTTGTGGAGGAACAAAATGTTCTAGATATATTTCTTCAGCTAGAGTCCCTCAGGATCAAAATCTCCCTCTCAGCTGCCTGTAAATTTTTTGAGTTTGTATTTGCTACAGTAACTTACTGTGGGAATTCTTGGCAAACCCTCTAAATAAGGACTCTATTGCAAGTCTTTATTTCACTGATAGCACTTACTGTTCCTCTTGTTGCACGTCTAAAACTGTTGCCTTCAACTTGACTCGATAAATTTAGAAATCACGTTGCTGTCATAAAGTAGCATTACTTATAAAACTTCCAAAATTGGCACAGTGTGGAAGAACTGGCTGAATAAAGTCCACTAGCTTGGTGACGGGATCTTTCCTTCTGCCTGCTGCTCGACATGTGCAGGAACATGCAAACAAAGGAAAAGTAACGTCTTGATGATCTGCTCATGGCTTCCTTTTGGTTTTTTTTTTCCTTTCCAAATCTGTTTGTGTGGATGTCGTCACAGTCTGGAATTCCCAGAGCTCCTGCTGTGCACGTGATTCCATAAAGCAGAGGTCCTGCCACTGCAATGGGGGCAGAGGAGCTCTGCAGGAAAGAGCCCAAAAGCATCCAAATCCAACTGTCTCTGTTTATACAGACTTAATTTCCTTCCAGTGTTATTAATTTGTAGGCCTTGATAGGAAGTCCTTCAAAACAGAGAGGGAAAAGCAGAAAGCAAAACTAATAAACAGTAGCGCTGATATTAACAATTATTTGTGTGTTTGAAAGGGCAAAATGGTCGTAGTTTTGCTCTGTTTAACTGCACAATAAGCTTAAAAACCCAAAAACCCCTCAACAAAATCCACCTCAAAAAAAAAGTACAGTGTATAATTGAAATAAAACATGCTATGAAACATTGACACAGACCACAGGAAATGTATGAAAACTTATTTTTCTGATACTGAATGCTTAATTCTTTAAGATCGTTAGATAAATGAGGATGTTTGAGTCAGAAATGGGGTCTTTTCAGTTTTTAAATGTGCAGTTTTGCTGTTTGACTCAGATGCACGTGCCTCAGAGATGGAGTAAAAGTTAATTTTTTGTTGTGCATTTTTCAGAAGACATCCCTGGGAAGCTTTTCCATAGGTGTTTCCAGTAGTTCTTGGAATCAAATTCTTGCCTTCTTTAACTCATGTTTAGCAGACACTTGACGTGTGTCCTGCAGGTACTGAGTGTCTGTAACCTCTGACCAACTTGGACGAGCGTCCAGCAGATAAATCTTTTGGAATTGCTCAGGGCCTGACAGGAGCAGTGCTACAGGCAGGATGTAATGAGGAAATGTTCCTGTAAGGGCATTATTTGCAACGAGACCAGGTACAACATCAGCTCCAAATTTCCTTTGTTTAGACAGCGTGATGCTTGGGAAGAGCTGTTTCCAGCAGGTCTGAGTTCGGCCTGTGCTTGGAGAAATGTCCACAGGGTTCCAGGGCAGGGATGGAGACTCTGTGGTGTCACACACAGTCACTGTGCACCACCAGATAACCAGGCTTTGATCCAAGGCTTTTCTAACCTTTCCCATCTATTTCCAATTTTTAAAACTTGGCTCTTATTTGGAGTGGGTCCAGAGGAGGCCACTAAGTTGATTAGAGGGATGGAACATCTCTCCTCTGGGGAAATGCTGAGGGAATTGGGAATGTTCAGCCTGGGGAAGAGAAGGTTTTGGGGTGACCTAATTGTGGCTTTACAGTACCTGACAGGAGCTCCTTGAAGGGAGCTGACAAGAAACATGAAGAGAGACTGTTTACAAGGGCCTGGAGGGACAGGACACAGGGAATGGCTTCCCAGTGCCAGAGGGCAGGGATGGATGGGATATTGGGAAGGAATTGTTCCCTGGGAGGGTGGGCAGGCCCTGGCACAGGGTGCCCAGAGCAGCTGTGGCTGCCCCTGGATCCCTGGCAGTGCCCAAGGCCAGGTTAGGGCTTGGAGCAATCTGGGATGGCAGAAGGTGTCCCTGCCCATGGCAGGGGTGGCACTGGATGGGCTCTAAGGTCCTTTGCAACCCAAGCCAGTCTGTGATTCTGTGAAGTTGTTTGTGTCTGTCTGACTCCCTATTTGGGACTGACCTTGCTCATAAGATACATGTTATGAAAGAGATTCTCTCTCATGTACACATAAGTTACTAATGAGACAATATGGGTAGTGTTTAATGTTTTACTTGCTGCTTGGCAATGTGGCATCATCTAGAAGCAGAGAGTGTTCTTAAAAATACCACGTGAGGATGAGAAAATTTATTATAAGTTGTTTCATAATTCCAATAAACCATTTAAGAGAAACATACACACCCCGTGCCTCACCCGAGGTTCTGGAATCTTTAATGATCAGCAACTGAATTTTTCTGCTGAGAATGTTAAAGTAACATATATGTTTTTGGTTATGAAACGTTGCTGCTGCTGGAATTTGCTGTGGATACAGAGATAAACAAAAGGTCTGCTAGTCTTCACTGAAGTCACGTTTTCTTACCTGTGTCAGATACTTTAATTTGATATCTGATGATAGTTTTCCACAAATAAGTCCAAAAATCTTAAATTATGTAAAGCTGTTGAGTTCATAGAATTGTAGAATGGTTTGTGTTGGAAAGGACCTTGAAGATCATCCAGTTCTACCCCCCTGCCTTGGGCAGGGACACCTTCCACTATCCCAGGCTGCTCAAAGCCCTCTCCAGCCTGGCCTTGGACACTGCCAGGGATCCAGGGGCAGCCACAGCTTCTCTGGGCACCCTGTGCCAGGGCCTGCCCACCCTCCCAGGGAACAATTCCTTCCCAGTATTCCCTCTAACCGTGCCCTCTGTCAGTGGGAAACCATTCCCCCTTCTCCTGTCACTCCATACTTTCTCCTTCCCCATGTATGTGTATATATAGCATTTCAGTAACTATGTGCACCCTTAGAATGTTTTTTATGTGAAAATGCTCTGAGTTGTCTCAGTCTGTTATTTCTCCATAATCAGATGCTTGAATCGTGTTTAGTCAGCTTGGAAAACGTGTTTCATTCTTGTAGCACGAATGGCTGTGCGTTCATTAACTGGTGACACTTCTTAATAAAAGTTTTGCTTGATTCTATTTAATAGGGAGCATCTTAGAACTTACTGGTTGGTAAAGGAATGTGGGAGCTTCAGGACATGAAGAAAGCCATTTTTTAAGTGTGAAGGCAGAGGATACCGACAGGAAGGTGGTGGTTTCTGAGCCTTGATGAAGCACTGGGATGACTCTTTTGCTTTATTGCTTATCCCTGCTCGGGGATAGAGCGAGTTTGGCCATGGCTGGTCAGGAGTCAGGAATGGTTTTGTGGCCATGATGGGGTACTGAAAGTGAATCAGACCATACGGGAGGCATTTTTATCAGGCACAGTGTTTTCTGTGTGTTATAAAAAACGCGTGCGTGATGCGGCTATATTTAAAATGGAGTACATCTGTTATGCATTTAATTCTTTCCAAGATTTCAGGAGGTGACAAAGTTGGAATTTGTCTTAAAATTCAGATTAAAATTTTGTTTTTCCAAGTTAGGAGATTTGCCTGCTCGGCTTCCACCCTCACCAGTGCTTCTTTGAAACAGTGTATTTGCAGAGTGCTTAAAGAAACTGTATTATTTACGTATTTTGGGATTTAGGTTGTGATGGGAGTTGTATGTTCCTAATATCAGCCATAGCCAAGCGTGCAGCCAAGAGGGTCATAAATTACTCTGAGTTGTGCTGCTGCTGCTGTAATGGAGCGGGATTGTGCTGACAGGGCATTATTTGTCTACCTCATTTGGAGCAAAGGATTTGTTAATTCTTGTGCTGCTTAGTAAGTGCTGGAGTTGGACAATGCCCCACCAGTGTTTGGGGCAGCTTTTGAAACACCAAATCCTGCGAATTCAAATGGCACTTGTCGAAGTTTACAGCTAGAATTGTGTCACTTCAAAGAGGAGCTGGTTGGTTTTAACAGCAGAATGATTGATTTGTGGAAATAATGTGATTGTGTGTGTTAAATGTCATCTTTGGGATGTTATGGTAACACAGCAGCCTGGGTGAGGGAAATACATAACACAATTCAGGAACTGCATTTCATATACATTGAGCATGCCTGTAGCTTGTCTACATAAAACAACTTTAAATGTAGCCTATGACTCACTGATATAAGTAAAGCAAAACATCGCTCTAAAAGTCTTTGCTGCTGTATTTAGGTGATTCAGTATAAAATCACAGAATCACAGCATGGCTTGGGTTGGAATGGACCTTAAAGCCCATCCAGTGCCACCCCCTGCCATGGGCAAGGACACCTCCCACAGTCCCAGGGTGCTCCAAGCCCCAATGTCCAGCCTGGCCTTGGGCACTGCCAGGAATCCAGGGGCAGCCACAGCTTCTCTGGGTGATAAACATAAAGGGTTATGCTATAAACACAGATTTTGGGGTCAGAAGAAGGATGGCCTGCAGTACTTATGAGAGTTTTTATTGCCCTTCCAATGCAAATATAAAATTACAACCCTGCTGCAATGACTGTTGGAGGACAATCTTATGGAGAGTGAGCCAGTGAAGTGCAGCTGGTGGTCTTTGAAAGGTTCATCCTTGGATCTTTATTTGAAGACTGAGGCACCTCTCAGGCAAGGATCAGTACTGTATGAATTAAACGTGCGCTGCTACCTGAGCTCCTCAGGCTGAGGAGCCATTGGGGCTGAGCCTCAGTGAGGTTTGTGTTCACACAGTGACGGCAGAAAGACTCCAGTAACCTCCTCCATGTGTGCTGTGCTGCTCCACACAGCTGAGGAAGGAAAGAAGGTGAGGCAGCCTGCATTGATGGCTGGGCCACAATGGAGCAAATTCAGCAAGGATCCCATCCCTGTGCTGGAGCTGCTCATGGCCCTTTTAGAACCTTGCAGGACAAAGAAATGGTTCTCATTTCCTAAGCTGTTTCTTTTCCTCATGTGACTTTTCCCAGTCTCCTAAACTGAAGGAAAACAGCCTTTACTTTGAAGAAAGCCTGAAATAAATGTTTTGATTTATATAAATTTGGATATTTAGCTGTGGAACTATAGCTGAATTGTAATAAATGGGGGTAAAATTTTAGTCTGTAGCATTTACTCTTTCCTTTGTCAGGGGATAAAAATCTCCAGCACTGGCACAGTACAGGCACTGGAAAGATCACCAGGTGTTTGAGTAACTGGTGTGGATTAAAGGTGCGTTACTTGTGCATGGATATTGTGGTTAAGGGTGGGTCAGGTGCCTGGTTTGAAACCACTCTAGAGTCCTTTAATTTTCTTAATGAATAAACTCCTCATCCATAGCTGTGGAACCCATCCCTCAAATATCAACCCATCCCTTGTCTAGACATTTGACTGTATGTGTCATTTTTCAGCTGTGCCCATTCAATAACCTGCCCGAGGTGGGTCCTCGATCCAACTCACTTCCAGCTCTTGTTGGGTATCTCAGGGGCTGTTTTGTGGTGTTCCTGCTTGCTCTGATAAACTTCTAGAAAACCCAGCTTCAGTTTCCTGTTCTGTGAAGTGTAATTGTTGCCAGCATGAGGAATTTTTAATGTGACACCAGACCCATCCTGAAGATGTGGCGATGAAGTGTTGCCTTGCTTTAGATTTCTGCTGTACATTCTGCTGTGGGAATCCTGAACCCAGGTGTGAATCCCAAGCAGTCGTATCTGTGTTCACCTCTAAATTGTATTTGTGGTTCATGAGCAACAGGAAGTGCTGGGCTGTGCTGAGGCAGGGACAGGAGCTCATTTATTCATAAGAAACTGTGCTAATGTTTTGGTGACAGTGGTTCCCAAAATGCTGTATTTGAGGTTTGTCCAGAAATCCAGGTGCTTGTCACTGGAGCACAATTAAATAGACTAAATAGTGAATAGTGAGTAGCTAAAATTAGTATGTGTTCCATGGGACACAGGGTGTCTCACTCTTTTTGTACTAAGGTGGAAGTATTTTCTCATATCACAGTCCCACACATTTTCTACCTCCTGCATTTTTGTTCACATGTTGAAGGGGGGAATAAAGGGGAGAATTGTACTTTGTGGCAGTATAAATCCTTCATAAAATAGTTGGAGGTTTTAAAAAGTTAAACCTGCATTTGGATATTAGAATGAAAAGAGATGGGGGACTGTGGGGATAGCAGGTATTTTCATTCCAAGAACAGGATCAAAGATAGCAGGTTCAGCACAGCAGCTGAAATGATATTTGAAATGATAGTTTTTGGTAATTAGTATGTTTGTCTGTTTTAATACAAAGCAGCTAATGACTTCTCTTTCTTTTGTAATGTCACACTGGCTCTAGAAGAAAGGGGTTTTAAGTGACACCTTTTTTGGGATGAAGGAAGTGATTCTTTAATGGTCTAAAGTTTTCTGATGCTGTTTTGCATCTGGGGCAATTCCTGCTGTTTCCTGAACCAAAATGTAACTTTTTTGATGTTGAAGATAGAAAGAACATATTACAGCAGCAACAGTGTATCCAATATGATTTTTGTTATTTCGTGCTCCCTGAAGAAAATTCCAAGACCTTTAAAAAGTGGAGGAGCCTCTACCTGTGCCAGATGTGGAAATGACTGATTCAGTAAATATATCCAGTTAATAGTTGACTGTTTTGGATACAAGGACTACTTAGCACAACTGTTTATGTGAGTACTTCTGTTGCGAACGTGTCTCCAGTGTGGAGAGAATTTTTGAACTATCATTGTACATTGTACAAAATGTATCATGTGCATTGTACAAAACTATCATTAGACATTGTACAAAACAAAAAAAGGTTTACGTGGTTTTAGCTGCTGTTTTATCAGCCAAGACAGCAGAGAGCAAATGTATATAAACCACGAGAATCTGAGAGGTCATTGCTAAAGTGATGTTTACAGCACAGTCAGTAAGTTGTTGTGGTTCTTCATATTTGGCTTAAAAATATACTATTATGAGATTTGGAGCTTTAATTGCTTGGTTTTAAAATATATTGCCATTTTTGATTTTAGTTTTGTTTTTTTTTAAAACTACTTAAATAAGTTGTTAATTGGTAAAAAAAAGTGTTTTAAAAGAATCTAAGTGAAAAGGAAGATGAACAGCTGATTTTTGGCCCAGTGGGGGATGATTAATTCCCACAGTCTCCTGAGCACTGAGGCCATGGTGCTTCTCTATTTTGTGAGCTCTCTCTGAGGGCTGGCTTTTCCTTCTGGATGATAATCCATGTTCTTCATGACAGATTTTAGGGGCCACACAGGAGTTGAATTTTCTCCGTGAAGCACAACCCATGATAACTTGTGTGCTCTAAAGAAAGGTCGTATTTGCTGGTAGATCATTCTTCCTTCTCCCAAAAAAACCTGACAGCTGTTTTAAGAAGTTATTTTCAGGCCGGAACGTGAAACTTGGAAGGGAACCAGACTCCTTTATAAACAAACTTTGCAGTCCTTGTCCCCCCATAAAAAATACTCTGTATTTCTATTTAAGTTTCATGTAGTTGATTGTATGTTAATGCTCTCATTTATTCCCCTCTTTTTATATACTTCAGTGTTCTTTAATATTTGTTTGCCACTAATTCAAAGGCATAAACAAGTGGAGGCAGTGGTGGATTTTGTGGTGGGAATTGTAATAGTGTTCCCAATTTACTGATATGAAATAGGAAAGGTGAGATTTGCAGATATTAGTACTTATTATGGTGTCTAGCCATAGAACTGAGGAGCAAAACTGACCTCTGAGCAATATCTCATGTATTTTGGTGCAAATTTCCAAGGTCCAATGGCACCATGGCAGCTTTTCTCAAAATATTGTGCCTTTTTAAGATAATTTTTAAGTGTTTGTTTTCATTGTTCTCTTGCAACTGGAGATAATCCCTTGAGGCATTGTGACAGCAAAATATTTTAATGGGATGGAAGCTGTTAAGGGAAAATAGTTATTCCTAAATTCTCTTTTGTATTTTTAATTACCCATTAGATTGTATCTTCTGAGAAGTAATTTAGAGAGGAGTTTCGTGATGGTATTTGGAAAAACTGGAAGGCAACAGGGAAGTAGAAGCCAAAGGCACAATGGATGACAGTGTGAGGGAAGAGATTGTAAGAAGCTGAAATCTGCAGGAAACAAATCTGAAGCACTTCTTGGGGGGTGTTTTTTGTTTAGTCCTTAAATCCCAGAAGTTGTGTCAATAATAGAAGAAACATCAATTAAAGAGATGTGAACCAAATGGAGAGAGCCTGGAAGAGAGTAATTGGGATGGAGGGATGGAGGGATGGATGGATGGATGGATGGATGGATGGATGGATGGAGATAAAGGAGCAAGGAACTGCAGTTGTGTTAGTGTGGAGGAAAAAGCTCCTGGTGGGAGAGATGGCCACATTCTCCAGACAAGGAAAGGGTTGCCTGTAGAGTGGGAAGGAGCTGGAAGCTCTGTGCTTAAACTGCTGCAAGAGCACTGCTGTGTGTGGGGAACACCAGCACCTCCAGCAGGGTCAAGGGACTCTGTGGGAACAGCTCTGGGCACACCTTGTGGGAACACCTTGGGGCAGGTGAGGCCCAGAGTGGTGAGAAGGTAACTCAGCAGCTCCCAGGAGGCATTGGGAAGCTGGAGCAGCCATGGATTGTAGGGATGGATTGCTGCTGTGCCACTGGGAATAACCACACAGTATTTCAGCAGGATGGCATTGCAGGAATTTTAATCCTCTTTCTGAATAATTTGAATAATTTGGCATAGAGCTGTTGCTGATTTACTGAGGTTGTTGTTTGGGGGTTTTTTGTGTGTTGTGAACTGTCTGGCTCGTCCAGGACATGGAATCAAAGAGAATTGCTCCACTCAAAGTAGGTTGAGATGATCTTTGCTGTCACAGGGAGCAGCAGTGTAATGCCAGAGCTGTGCCTTTCCTCACTGCTGGGATGGAGCTGACCCATCCCAGTGGTGTGTTGCCCCTGAGGAGCTCAGGGGTGCACAGATCCAGGACTGCCCACACAGTGCAAGCTGCATGTTGATAATGTGGTACCCATTTCTGGAAGGGAAATGTGGTGTGGAACAGATCCTTGTTACCCTACCCCTGATGACAGCCTGCTGAGCAGAGCTAGGGGCTTCAGAGGGTTATGTCACTTCTTTGCTTCTTTTCTATTTTAGCATTTAATCAGTATCTGCTTCTCATTACCAAAGTTTTTTCTATTGGTAGAAATCCAACATCCAGTGATATTAATTTTTGTCTTTATATGCACATGTGTAGGTATATAAATAAATCCATCGATTCACTTAGTTCAGAACTGAAAAAAAAACGCATTGCAAAGGAACGTTTGGGGTTGTTTTGCTTTCAGTGTGATGATTGTTTGCTTTGGATGCTGCAGCCTTTCCAAATGCCAAGCCAGAAGCTGGATGTCTGGTTCCATCCTTGGTGCTGGTGCTGCAGGAGCAGCCCATGGCCCTGGCAGGTGGATGTGACAGCCCAGGGCAGTGTCGCCTGCGTGGGAGCAAATCTGTTGTGTCTTCTCTCTCCATGCTTATCCATGTTTCCTTGGCCAGCCCAGTCCGGTCCCAGTGCACTGAGCCAGGCCTTGGTTTGCAGAGCTGCTGTTCCCTGGGCTGAAGGTGCTTTTGTTTTGGGTACACTTGTGTGATAAGTTTTTGTGATTACAAATGTGTTTGTCGTTGGAATTTATTCTGCCCTGCTCTGCAGTTCTTGCATTTCCAAGTCCATTTAACTGGAAACTTCACTCATGCTGTCTAAACTCACAAAAACAAACCAGATGTAGCTATCTGGAAAAGTTTTTGTGTGAGCTGTTCTTTCTGTGTATTTTCCAAAATTATGTTGCAGATAGTCAGATGAAAATGAAAAATAGGTGATTTGGGTGAAAATATGAGCCACAGTAGGAAAAGATCCATTTCCCCTTAGTGCAAACAAGAGCACTTGTGTACTGTAAGGCATTCTCAAATATTTTCTCTTCTTATTTTCAAATTTCCTTATCTACCTGTACAATTACATAAGCTTATCAATAAGCAGGTAAATATCAAAGAACAAGAAAATAAATTTGATTTTTTGATTGAGACAAAGTTGGCAAGTGATGTGTGTGTATGTGTGAGTGTTCTCCGAGGTTGCTGAGCCCTCATGGTTTTATTGGTAATATTTCAGACTTAATGCCTCTCTCAGCCATGAGGGCAGCCATCAAATCATTAATTTAATACCCTGTTAGCAGCTCTCTCCTTGCAGTTATCTACAGGGAGACTAAATAAAAATACCTTAAAAAACCCATGTGACTAAGATCAAAATATCCTTAGGGGAGGAGCACTTCAAGGGGTGTTTTTAGGTACTGAAAACTTGAGACTGTCTTCCCTCTCCCCCCCACACAGTTTGGGGGTTTATGGTGCCTTTTTTTGGTGGTTTTGGGTTTTGTTTTGTCATTTTAGGGTTTTTTAAAAATAAATTGTTTCTTTTCATAACTGGAAAAATTGTTGCCTTGAAGTACTGATTTTTAAGGGTCTCAGCAAGTTTTAGGGAATTGTATTTTTTAGATTAATTTTTATCAGGGTTCTTACATGAGGATTTCTTTGCATCTGTTTTATTAATTTTTATACCTCTTTAATTTTCTTGTTAAATTTCACAGGGCAATGTTTATTACAGAAGGCTGCCAGTATATGTTTGTATCCAGTTTCCTTAATAATTTGTTCTCTCTCCGAGTTTGAAACTGAAATCTTTTATTTGGTTTTGTTCAAGTCTGATGTAACAGTGCCATATCTAATTATTTAAATTTCCCATTATAACCTTCTTACAATTTGAACAGTTTTAAGTTTGTTTCTTACAAATTGAAACAGTTTTTTTGAAAGTTCAAAACACTGAACTTTCCCAAGCCTTGAGCTTCTTCAGGTTATGCCTTGCCTTTAATTTGTAATCTGAAATTACAGTGGGATCTGTGTCCCTAACTCATTTTGATCTCCGCATCTACAGGTTGTGGAAACTGAGTTTTAAACTTGGTTTGGGGAAGAAAAGCAAAGTATAAATATATTTCACTCATTTGAAGCCCTTGGTATGATACAGCACATTCAAGAAACAAAGAGAACTGGTGGCCTGTTTCTCCAGTCTCCCACTGCTGTGGGATCAGTGTGATTGGAATAGACCTAAGATTTGCTCCAATAATCTAAATCCCTCCTTCTCACAGAATCATGGAGTCACAGACTGGTTTGGGTTGGAGGGACCTTAAAGCCAATCCAGTGCCACCCCTTACCAGGGGCAGGGACACCTCCCACTACCCCAGACTGCTCCAAGTCCCATCCAGCCTGGCCTTGGGCACTGCCAGGGATCCAGGGGCAGCCACAGCTTCTCTGGGCACCCTGTGCCAGTGCTTTTGATGGAAAGGAGACAAGTTTATAAATTTCTCCATTCAGTTTCCAAACTCAGGTTTTTTGGCATTGCTGGAGTTGCACATTGTTTGCTGGAGGAGCAGAGAAGCCCAACCAGGCTGGGGCTCAGGCAGTGGCCAGGATGTGTTTCTCTGCAGGATTTTCCATCACAGGAGGTTTTGTGTTTCCTGACAACCTTCACAGTTTTCCCATGCCTGTAAAGCTGCAAATAACCGACCAGCAAAGCTACATCCCTACAACTCGATTTCCAGGCTTGGCATTAATGCCCCTCAGGCTGTACCCCTCCATTCCTGCTGCTCTCTTGCACTCTGGTTTTCCCCCTTTCTTTACTGGTTCTTCCCCCTCCTCTCAGGGGTGTAACTTCTAATCAATTTAAAGTAAGGAACCACGTGGGAAAGTGCATTCAGTTTAAGAGGCTGCTTCTCCTCTGCTGGTGGAGTGGTTGTGAAATGCTACTTGGAGTTTGCCTTCATCAAAATATCAGTTTTGCTTCATTTTAGAAAAGATCAGAAGTTAGAGAAGGATTTTAAAATATGGGAGGTAATTAGGCTTTGCTGTTTGTAATATGATGCAGTGTTCAGCCCCAATTTCTTTGCCTTCCACTTTCCATGTAGATTAGAATCACTGAATTTCCAGTACCCTTTGGAAAATTTATCTTCCTTATAGAAATGTTTTTCTTCCATGCCTCCAGCATCTTACTTTTCCCCATTGCCCTTTACTTGCTTCCAGTCTTTCCTTCCAGGTTTCCACGCTGAGATTAGAGCCACAAAAAAGGGCTGGTTCAATGTTTGATACAACTGAGGAGTGAAAAGCTGGAGCAGAAGGAATGGGAGTAAGGAGCCAGGGGGGCTGGTTGGGAACCTGCTCAGCTGATCTGCTCCTGGACAGGTGTTCCTCAGCTGTCTGCAGCTCATCTGCTTCAGGGCTTTCCCACTTCCTCGGCTCTCTTGTTTTCTTCCTTGCAGTTGTTCTAGCTTAAGTGCCCATCAGTTCAGAATTCCCAAAGAAACAGCCAAAAACTTGATTGGAAACGGTCAGAGTCATCCTTTTAACTTTATATGGGCCACGATGTGGGACGTTGTGCAATCTCAGTGTTGATGAATCAGTGGTGAATTTCCAGGCCATTTGTTCTTCAGAATCCGTTTTAGCTAGTTTTAATGGCACAAAAATTTAAATATACAAATGGAAAAGTAAGTGGTAGAGTAGCTGAGCTCTATCTTGGTTGCGTTGCAGGAGAGGAGCCCAAATCTGGTGGGCTAGGAAGTGCCCATAAATGGTTTTTAATCCAAGTCGTTTGTTTAAACTCTGGGTTTATGGGACCTGAAACAGAGCAAAAGAGAAAGTAAGGAATACAATATCCTATCTGGAGTGTCTCTTCTGCACTTGCAAATAAGTGACTGCAAGAAGGGAATCATCAGGGTGACTCTGGGAAGAACAGCTGGACCAGGAGTGACAGTGCCATCAGATGGAGCACGGGGTGCTTGCCCACTGCCTTCTCACCCCAGACCACAGCCACCAACTCTGGGCCATAAAAGGAAGCAACTTTTCTTGTCAAAATACAGCTGCTCAGCCCATTTGCTTTCTGGGAAAAATGTCCAGTAACTGCTGGTACAGCCATGTGATGTGCAGCTCTACCTACAAACATTTACTTACTCCAAACTTACTCATTGGCTTTTCCCCATAGGGCAGGGGAATAACATAGTGCTGCCAGCTGATGAATGATCTCCATGTAGCAATGGAAAGCCTGGATAGAGTTTAAAGTTCAAAACAGCTTGCTTTTCAAAAAAAAGTTTGGGTTTGGTTTTTTTTTTAATCAGAACAAAAAATGCCAAGTACCTAATTACTTGTAAAAATCGTGCATCTCTGCATGAAATTAATTTTTGCATAAAAAGTAGCAAATATATTTTGCTTCGTCATTTAATTTGACTTATTTTATAATACTTTTCCTTATTGCTCTGATAGTTTTAAATTTCTATAAGCTCTTTAAATGATGCAAGAAAGTGCTCTGCTGGCACAACATGTAAACTAAGTGAGTGGAAAAGTAAATATTTAAGGCTGACATATTGAAGTATAAATAGCGGTTACTGTGTGTAATGTTTCAATTGTAAAACTATTTCTAGGGCTCTGTTAGGGTGCACCATTGCTTGTTAAAATGGGAATGTTTTCTAAAAGTTGCATTTCTGTTTTGGAAAGTAGATCCCAAAGTGGTCACAAATATGTCTTTGACATGGATCCCTTATGTTTGCCACTCGGCCCTGGAGAAGGTCTGAGCAGCACAAATTGATGGGCTGTGAAGTTTACCATTCTTGGAGGTTTATCCATGTATTCCAGGCTGGATTTGGTGCTGTTTGATTTAAAAATGAGGGATATGGTCAGGTAGTGGGAGCTGGCTTTGTCACATGCCTGTGTTGAGTCATTCAAGGTCCAGGGTTTGTGCCTGGCTCTGGCCCGAGCAGCCCTCCCCGGGAAGCTGCTCCGGGGGGATGTGTGTGCTGCCCCTCAGAGATACTGGAATTAACTTATCTTTAAGTGGAGTTTGGTTCTTCTTCTCTTTGGAACTTGATCTTTAGCACCTGTGTTTTGCAAGAGCAGGGTGTTTATTATACCTTGTGTCTTGGAGTACCTTGTCCCACGGCCTCAGTCAAGGGATGCTCCTCTAGAATTCCCATTCTTGCGGATTTAAGGAAGATCCCAGTGTTGTTTTAGCACAGTTGCTGTGTTCAGCAGTGATGAGCAACTTTCCTGTCCACTCTCTGTGTCAGGAGGGCTGGATGGCTTCCACAGGGGCACAAAATTGAAGGCTTTTAGTGCTGTGACATTGCACAAGAGCTGTAAACTACTCAGAGCTAAAGTTTAGCTCAGGCTGAGCCAACCTGACATTTGAACTTAATGTTTAACATTTTACTGTAGAAATAATATTATAGGCAAGGCATCCCTCTCTGGGGAAGTTATTGTGGTAACAGGTATTGGTGATCCCACTGGTAATTGGAGCTAAATCTGCTTATATTTTGTATGGAAAAGAGATTTTTACCAAAGTTTTCTGAAGGAGAATAATGTGAGTGATCTTCTAAATTTCAGCTTTTCCAGCTCTTGAAATAATGAGTTTGAAATGCAAAAGTTCAGTCTTGGATTGCCCTGTAGGATGTGAACACACTGGAACCTTTCAGAATATTTGTTTTCTGAAATGTAGTTTGCTTGGGCCAGGTTAATAACTTTGGCAGTGGTTCTAAATGCTCACTATCACAGCCCCATAGACACCCCTGCTGTCTTCATCAGCTCATGCTTTCTCTTGTTGGTTTTTATTTAATTTATTGGTTTTTGTAATTTATGTGAAACGTGGTTATACATTTAGCAATAAAGAGCTACTCTTGCACTCCCATACTCCTGCTCAGGGTGATATAATAACATTTTTTTACTGCCTCAATATAAATAATTTATTTACTAAGTTATTCATTTATATATTAGTTTCAAATCTAATATATAATTATAAAATACTGTTAGTGAAAATAAAGAACATTGGCCCAAGTGCTCTAAAAATGAAGCAAAAAACTCTTTATCCTGGTGAATTCTGGTTTAAATAAATAAGATAGAGAGATACAGCCCACAGCAGAAATGAATCAGTGTTCAGGAGAGGAATATACCTAAATATTTTCTTTCAAAATGAGGTTTTAGAGAGTACTATTTAATGTCCCATCTTAGATACTTAAAAGTCTAAAAGCTTTGTTCGGAATGATCAAATGTGCTGTGCTGATGATGCAATACAGATAATTCAGAGGCTGTCTAGCACTTAACAAAACGCTGATCTTGCCAACTTTCCTCTTAGGTTTGTTCTCTCCTCCATTTGATCAGCTGCATTTCTTGCAGCCTAGTGCTACTTTTCCATCTCCCTGATTCCGTGAGTTATTTGCTCTCTCTGACATTCCTGAATAAACATTTGGGAGCTGTGGAAGAGCAAGGTTGCCCTGCAGCTGCTGTGCAGTAGGGAGGTACCCAGATATGATCATCCTAAAATCAGAGAATCATGGAATGATTGGGTTGGAAGGGACCTCAGAGCTCGTCTTGTTCTACTCCTTCCACTGTCCCAGGCTGCTCCAAGCCCCAATGTCCAACCTGGCCTTGGGCACTGCCAGGGATCCAGGGGCAGCCACAGCTTCTCTGGGCACCCTGTGCCAGGGCCTGCCCACCCTCCCAGGGAACAATTCCTTCCCAGTATCCCATCTAGCCCTGCCCTCTGGCACTGGGAAGCCATTTCCCTTGTCCTGTCACTCCAGGCCCTTGTCCAAAGTCTCTCTCATCTTCCTTTCAGGTTCCCTTCAGGTACTGGAGGAGGCAATTAGGTCACCCCAAAGCCTTCTCCAGGCTGAACAATCCCAGTTCTCTCAGCCTTTCACTTCTCTTAGCCCACCACAAGGCTCACCACAAGCACTTTTTACCTTCTATTTTTTTCTAATGGTGCTTTTTAGAATCCCTTCTGCAGACTCACTTGCTTTGTTTTAAGCATATTCATGTACTTGAGTCCACGTAGCTGTTTGGAAACAAACTACTCAAACTCATTTAGGTGGTAACTGTAAGCAGCACATTCAAATCCCATTTCATGTTTTGTTGCAGTTTGTAAATCCATCAGTAATTGATTAGAAATATTCTTCAGGTATTCTGGATATGGTACAATCAGATCCTTAGGGTGCTTGCTTTAGGCTCATTCCCATTTTAGTGCTAAAAAAGTTAGATTTTTCTCCTCATAGTACTGCCCATCATCGAGCTGTTTGAATGCTGGAGGTGAGAGTTTTCCTGTAGATCTCTCTAATCTCAGAGCTCAGGAAGGACCAGCTCAGAGTGAGGTAGGGATCACTGATTTGACTTCTGTAAATCATATGTATTTCTGTCTTTAGCAGCATGAGGTCCAATACATTTGTGTAATTTATAAAGCTTTAATCCCAACATGTTTTACATCATTGATTCTTATCACACAATGTTATCTCGAGCAAGTACTTCATTTCTTTAATCTCCCCAGAAATGCAAAGTGCTAATTTATGATGCAGTTGCATTCAGGTTGAATCTTAATTTCATGTGTGTATCACTTAACAGATGCTCTGGGGAGTAAAGACTCCTATAATTAGGTTTGACATATGTTTTCATGCGAGGTGAAATAGTTTGCGTGCTTCTAGAATAAATATTGACTGCAGCCCAGATTTATAATCCCAGTAAACAATTGGACATGTGCTGGGAGTTCTCCACACCGAGTGTAAGCTGTGGCTTTAGGAGCATGGACTCTTGTGATTCCAAAATATTGAGTCCTTCCTAATGGCCTTTTTTTTGTTGTTGTTTTTGCTCCAAAAAAGGGCAAGATCAAAGTGCAGTCTGTTCTTTCCTGCCCTTCTAGATATACAAAACAGCTGCAAAGCACAATCAGCTATTGTAGTGATATGTGCCCCAGGTCTATAAATAGATGGAGAGCTGCAGGCTTGAGCTGTGCTGCTGCAGAGGCCAGGGGATTTTTGCTTGGGGTTACTAAACATTCCCTCGCTTGTTTGTGGTTTAAAACCATCATTTCCAAGGCTGCTATATTCCAATTGAATTGGAATTCAAAAGGATTTTGCCGTGGAAGCTTTACATGACTTCGCTGTTTACATTTTCTCCTTCCTTTTTCTTTTCCTCCCCCAACACACGAGAATTTTGCAAGTTTCTAGAGGAAACCAATTCAAACACAAGAATTAATTTGCTCACCAAAAAAAAAAAACCAGGCTGTGATGTATAGCTCTAGTGGGAAGTTTCCAGAGGCACGTATGGAGAGTGAGATTGGAGCCATGTTTCATTAAATTGTGGTCTGGCCTCTCCTCCAGCCTGGAAATGTGGAGTGCAACACTTGATAAGAGCTTTGTGTTCTCCTGAGCTGGGAGGTGGGTGGCTGTGTGAGTACGATCTGCCTCCTGTGCAGGAGGGATCAAATCTGCATGGCAGAGCCAGAGCTGGCAGAGCACTTCCCAGATTTTTTTAAAATTCAATATGCTGCATATTTTTTATTCATTATGTTAACTCGGAAGAGCTGTTGAGAGTGTGCAAGTTAAGGACTTGTTAGATGATGAGAGAAAAATAATTGTATTTGGCAGAAGTGAGGTGTTGGAGATAATTTGAGTTTTGAGTATCCAGGAGGTGACTGAAGCTGCTGCTGGCAGAGGTGAAGCAGACTTCAAACTGCTCATCTCCTTTCCAGATTCTCTCTTCCTGGAGAAGCTATTGATTCCCATTGCATTTCAACAACATTAGCACCTCACAGTATCAGTACTGATGTCCTGCTTTAAATTTAAATGAGAGGGAGGGATAAAAATAACTCCTTTGGCATTTCACATAGGTACTTTTCAGCTGTAACCTTCATGCTCTGAGTCAGGTGAACCAGTTCACCTCTTGGGTCTTTCTCCTTTTCAACAACAGGACCTGAAAATTAGATTTATCACTGTGAACCAGGAGATCTTGCCCCACACAGGCATCTCTTTGATGGTGCATAAATGCAAATCTCAATATATGTGGTCAGTATTTTCCAAGGCTGGGAGGTTATGATGAAAATTCCTCAGAACAGAGCGTAAATTCCTAATTTCCAAACTACTTGTTGTTTCTGAAGAAGTAGCAATAAGAATGTTGAAATCTCAACTGAAAAAAATACAGGAATTCATATTTACCTGAATTCAAAAAATTCACCTAATATGACCTTTTTTTTGTGAAAATTTGGGCATGAAGTGGAATTTCAAAGTCAAATATGACAAAAATTTGGACAACTTCTTCCTGCCTATGTGTTCTGCAGCATCAGTGACAATGTAAACCAGATGGGCACACAGCAGATGTTTGAGGCAAATCAATCCTGTAGTTTTCTATGTAGCAGCCATTTGATTTTCATTTGGTTTGGTTCAACAGTGTGATACAGGCTGTTGAGGGACCTCTGAAGGTGTCTTGTCCAAACTTAGGCTCAAAAGAGGTTTAGAGCTGGGTTTTAGGCATCTCTCCTGCTGTTAACTTGTCCTCATCCCATCCTGTCCTGTTGCTGTGCTGCTCTGTGGAGAGCTTGGCTCTCCTGCCCTCCATTAGGTCATTGCAGCTTTCTCCTCTCAAAGCTCCCAAAACCCAGCTCTGTCCTCACACCTCAGGTGCTTCAGCCCCCTGATCATCATGATGGTCCTCTCTGATGTGACCACACTGCATCAGCTCCATCTCTGGGGAGCCCAAAACTGGAGATGGTTTTCCAAGTGTTGTTTTGAGTGCTCACTGGGATGCTCTCAGTGATGAAGTCTCTCTGAAAAGCAACCTGGTCTGTTGACTGCTCCCAGTTTGTCATCATGTCCTGTCCCCCCCCCGTTTGGTATTGGCTGTGTACTCAGTGGTGACATAAAGTTGTCATCTTACTCAGACTGAGATTTGCAAACCGAGGAGCTCTCGTTCTGCGTGGCGAGGAGGCAGAACAAACCTGTGTGCGGCACTTGGTCGCAAAAACTCCCTCTGAGAGACCCCAGTAGTTCATCTCATCAGCTTCAAGCAAACAGACCTTTCTAAAGCACAGCAGAATGAGGAGGGGGAAGTGCCAAACCTTGCTCTCAAACCTGGCTCTCAAACCTTGCTTTCAGGCTGAGACAGCCACGAGGACAGAGGACACAGTTTCTGCACAACCACTGAGGCTCATCTGTGTGGAGGCAAACATAGTGGGAGGAGCTGAGAGAGAAAATCAACCTCCTTCGTGCAGATTGCACTGAGGATTTGAGCTGCTTTGGGAGGGCTTGGGCTCTTCCTTTGGATAGATTTTGGTTTATCCTCTCTTTTTCAGGCAAAACATTTCCAAATGCAATTACAAGATGGACTCCATCTCTTCACATCAGAATGAAACAAAGGGAATAAAAGCATTCAGATATGGAGATGTGCAGATGATCCATCTGCTCGCACACAAAAGTAGAAGGAGGGAAGGAAAGGAGCATCTTTTGTTTTCATTTCCAGCCAGGGGGTTCCTGTTGGAGGCCCAGCTGCAGGCACAGCAGGGATGTGTGTTCCTCAGCTGGGCACATCCGTGGGTGCCCAAGGGCATACCAGCCATGAGGAGGGTCCAGGAGCAGCACAGGCTTCACACCAAAAGTTCAGGTTCAGGCTTCAGTGAGCACAGCTACATTTTTATTTTTTAATTATCTTTTTTACCCCCAGGCTTCTGTGCTTGCTGGTTTGCCTGGGAGGGAAAGTGCAGCTTCCCTGGATGTGATGATCCAGGTCCAATGGAAAAGACAAATGCTTTGCTTGTGCCTTGGTGCTAATGGGAGAGCAGACTTCAAATAATCAGTTTTCCTCTAAAGTAAACAACTTTTATGCTTCTGACAGAAAAGATGAAAAGCACACCTCCTTTTAAAACCAGACCTTGCTCCTTAACATTGTGGCAGCTTTATAAACAAAGAAAATTTAAACTACTGTATAGGCTTCGTATGAGACATTCTTTCTAGGAAATACTGTAGGAATTCCATATTTTCTATATTCTTCTGCAAAGAGGACACCCAGCTGTTGTGTAGTACCTTGGGTAGATTGCTGTGACTCAGTGGAGCCCTCCAGTAACTATTAGAAAAGTATTTCCTTTCTCAATTTTAAGTTTATACAGTTCCATTCCAGTTTCCCAAGCAAAGTCTCGCATGACATTCCAGTGGCACAAATCAATGAAAAATTAAAATGTCCTTTCTTGGACTAGGCAGCTCTCTGGAAGAAAGACATTGAATTATGGGTTTAGTGCAAAAAAAAGATGGTTTAGGTTGGATTTCGTGTTCTGCAGGAAGATAATGCTTTTCATTTCGAGGCTTCATTTTCCTAAGAGCCATCTTCCTAAGAGTAGAGGTTTCCAGCTGAGGGAAGTGTCCCAAGTGGAACAAACTCCATTGTATTAGCAATGTGTATTTCCATGTTGGTGTGTATCATAATATGCTTACCATTCTGATTTTCCTGGTGTTTCTGAGATACCCTCTGATGATGCTTTTTAAGGGAGAAAAATCTCTTGCTTCTGATACCCACAGCACTGACATGTCTTTATTAAAAATTATTTTTACAATGTATTTCTTTACTTAATGAAAAGAGTTAAAATTAAACAAGTTTGTTAATAAAGCTTTTTAGATTTAATCATTTGGGAGGGTACTTTTTATTTTGCCATCAAATTCATCTATAATTTGTGTATTGGTAGTTAAGGAAGGAGAGTGTATAAGAGCAACAGGACAAGTGAAATGAAGTCAGAAATCCACCAAGGAGGGCAGAATGTCCATAAAGAGCAGAGATCTCACAGTACACAAAAGTGATGTGAAAAATTAGACTGGATTTGTGTGACTGAAATTTTGATGTTGGTGACAGAGGAGAGATGTTCTGACCAAGCTGTGAGCTGACCTGTAAGTCATGCACTCTGTTTGAAACCATTCTGTGAGATCAGTGTCTTTAATTTCAGTTTCCTTGAGGGAAGACATTGCAAATCAAATGGTGATTTTAACACGGTAATTTTTTTCTGCTTTTTTTCCTTTGCACCTCTGAGGTGTGCAGCTGCTTTGCTGTACTCCAGATAAACTGTTGCTTCTAAACCAGCAAGAGCTCATACTGGTTATCTTGAAAAATGTCAAAAGTTGGTTGTAAAATCCTCCCTTCACATAAAATGGTTTACACAAGCGTGAGGGTAACAAAAAGCATATTCTGTTTATCATTCAAACAAGTTGTCTCAAATACTTTTGAAAAAAATAATTGCTTGTTATCAGATTAAAAAACCCACACTTTTTAAGATGAGTAAGCTAAAACCACTGTGATTCATCGTGTTTCTGAGAAACCTCGATCCCTAACCTCAGGGAAAGAGTAATCCCACAAAATACTTCATTCTTCATTGAGGAATTTTGTTTTTGAATGCTTAAGTCTTCCAATAAGCCATGAAAGGCTTCATTAGGCAAGTGATTCTGTGGAAGTACAAAGGAATTGGGCCGTGGAGTTGTCTCTTCCAGTTCTAACAGAGTTGTGGCAGCAAAAGGCAGCAGTATCACAGAATCAAATACAGAGGTTAGGGAAATATTTAGCCTTTGTTGGATTTCTTTCAGTTTTGCTAAGTACAGCCAAGAACTTTTTTTTTTTAGGGTTTGCTGGGGAAGGGGGTATTTCCTTTGTTTCTGTGCTTTCACTTGACTTTCAGTCTTTAGGTTGTTTTTTAAAGCTTTTTTTCCCTAAAGGCTGCAAAGAAATAGGTTTTTCTCACAGCAATTTTCCTCTGAAATCTTTACTTTCCTCAGTGTCTTTTATACCTCAAAGTGATTAGGACTAACTCCACATCTAAATGAGAAGGGATGGAAGTTACACAGGGACAGCACAAAGCCCCAAAAATCAAGCCGGGGGGACTGATCCCTAATTTCCATGGATCCCATAAATCCTGTTGGATTTATGCAGGGCTGCTCTCTTTGCTGAGTGCTGTAACCTCCTTTGCAGAGGCTGGGAAGAGAGACCAGACCATTTGTAACCTCCTTTGCAGAGGCTGGGAAGAGAGACCAGACCATTTGTAACCTCCTTTGCAGAGGCTGGAAAGAGAGACCAGACCTCCATGATGATCTCATGGTTTAATACTCAGCTTGAACCTCCAGGTGGAGGGTGATGCAGGAATTTGCTTGGACCAAAGTTTGCATACCAGAAACTTTCTGTCAGTAAACTTGGTATCATTTAACCATAGACAAAGCTTCCCTCAGAATAACTTTTTCCCCATTTCTTTCCAAGATGTGAAGTATTTGGCGTAGCACGAAACTGCTGTGTCTTACGTGAGTTTATCAGCAGATTACGCAGGGTGCTTCTCTATCTCGCATGCAAGCACACGGAAGCATTATTTATATTGGATTTGTGTAGAGAGCAGATGCCTGTTCCTAAGGGCTGGGAGATGGTTGAGTCAGTTCTCCAGTAAGGTTAACTGGAGGAGATGGTGGGCCACTCACTGTCTTTGGGTTTGGTTCCTTGAGAGGAGATGAGTTTCCGCAGTGAACTGTCTATTTATACCAGCTCAGAGCCCACTGATTTTTCACCCCTGTTGTTTTTGCATTCCAGACGCATTCCTGCACTCCCCAGTAATAACTTTTAGCCCGAGGGTTTGAAATGTAATCAGCTAGTTATTAGCACAAAGTCTGAGAATGTTTTTGCAAAGGATGAAGAAATCAAATCTGGGCCATGAGCTGACGGAGGAGCTGGTTGTTGGGGGCTTGCTCTGGTATGAAGTAGGCTGCCAGGACTGGTCCAAATGCAGAGAATAATAATAGATGATTTATAGAATATTCAAACCTTGGAGAAACAGAAATGCTGATTTTACCCATGCCTGTTTTATGTCACTTGAAAGACTTCTGTGTGCTTGTCAGGTGGTGCTGATATCTCCTTCGCTCTTAAAAACAGGTTTGAGTACCAGCACTGGCCAAGGACTTGCTGCTGGGAGTATGGGGGTGGACTCATTTCAAAAGAGCCAATGGAACATTTCAATGGATGTGCATTTGGAGAATGTTTCTTTAACTGTGTGTTATTTAATGTCATTCCCACTGGAGAGATTTAGTGACATGACGTAGCGATGATCAAGCAAATCTGTTGGGTAGCAAGTGACAAATCTTCGTATCTGTTTCATCAGTGTTCATTTGGATACATGAAAGAATTCATTACTCATGTTATGTGCTTTATGGGCATGAATCATGTTATAATCCATCATTCTCTTATTTGGTGAAGTATGTGTTGCTAAACTGGACAGTGATCCAGTGTTTGAAGTGAGTGCACAGGACTGCAGGTGGTTTAAGGTTTGCCATGAGGTACCTGTGTTAGCTCTGATGGCTCCTAACTCAGGTGTTTGGTTCCTCTGTGCTGGGAGCTTTGAGGGCTGGGCTGAAAACCCTCAACAGCTACTTGTGTGACAGAGAATTTGTTTTCTGTCCTTGCAGTTTTGGGGAGGGGCAGGGGGTGGTCGTGTCTTAGAGATGCAGTGAACTCCATTGGACAGTGATACAATGGGAGAGAGCAGTAGAAGATGTCTAGAAGATCAAGACCAGGTTAGAACTGGTCTGGTGGAAGGTGTCCCTGCTCATGGCAGGAGGCTGTTGAAACTAGATGATTTTTAATGTGTCTCCCAACCCAAACCATTCCACAATTCTCTGATTTTTTGTTGTGATGCCTTCCTGGCTCCTCGGAGTATTGGTTCTTTGGCACACTTAGCCAGAGCCTGAGGATCTCAAGCTGGAAACCACTGGAAGTTGAATCAGCTGTTGGACAAGACTCTTCCAGTAAAGAGCTGGTCTTTGCCATCACCCTGCCACGAGCTCAGTGTCCTTTTCACAGGGTGACAGGGACTGTCTCACAGCCAGCCATCACAGCAGCCCCATGGCCTTGGGGGCCTGCTCCGTGTGTAGCAACACATGATCCATCTCCAGGGTTCAGTGCCATCTGGGTGAAAGAGATCCACGTTAGGGATCCAGCCTGAGTCTCAAACTATGGCTGCAAAGACGAAGGGATGGTTCAAATGTGTCCTGTCAGGACTGGAGCGTGCCTCAGTGTTGTACACTGAGGAAATGGAAGGAATTTCAGAAACATTTTGGCTGTGTGAATAGACATGGTTCTGGAAATATTTCCTTTTTAACCTTGTTTTTGGACTTTCAAATGGTTTTTACCTTGCAGAGGAATTGTTTGTGTATTTTACGTAAGGAGGGGAATAAACTGAAAAGCTGATCCTCTGCTTGGGGGAGACACAACACTTCAGTAGCTGTTCTGAAAAGAGCAGTGGCTCTGAAATGAATCTTTTTTTGAGCTACAAACACTGCAAATACGCAGTGGCTGAAGCCTGCCAGTTAAAATATAGCTGTATAGTGATACACACTTAGGTGGTGGCTGCTCTTGGGAGTTTCTTCTTCACCACCTCACCAGTATTTATACCACTGTGAGATATTGTTATTCCAAAGTGCCTCCTGCAGCAGTTTTATTTGCATTAGCTTTATTTTTCAGTACTGAATTAGTAACCATTTAAAACTGTCAACCACATGTAAACAAGCAGTGTGTAAGTTACGAATAACAACTTACCTGGAATTACAACTGCCTGTTTGGATTGCTCAAGGCCAGGCGCTGGGGGAAGTTGTGAAATGACTGAATTCACTACTGCAACATCGTTTCTGTTTGTCTGGGTTCTCGTAGCTCATTTGAATAAATACCCTGGTGCTCCATGATTCCCGCAGCTGGCAGTCCTGGGGAGGATTGCTGCCTTCCCAAGGGTTGGAATATGCTTGCTCAGCTCCAGCCTGTGTGATGGGCAACATATTTAGCAGGCTCTGTCAAAGCTGTGCTTGCTCACTGTGTAACTTGTCAGTTCTGACCAAAGAGTTTGGATGGGGGAAAAAATATCATTATTAAGTGATATAATAATAAAATGTATTTAATGAGCATTTGATCTAAATATTAACTCTTCAAACTATGCTGGTAGCTCTGATGGCAGGTGGAAAAATGACTGTCAAATCGTGGAATGGTTTGGGTTGGAAGGAACCTTAAAGCTCGTTTTGTTCCCCAAAAATGCCATGGGCAGGGACACCTTCTGCCATCCCAGGTTGCTCCAAGCCCTGTCCAGCCTGGCCCTGGGCACTTTCAGGGGTGCAGGGGCAGCCACAGCTTCTCTGGGCACCCTGTGCTAGGGCCTCCTCACCCTCCCAGAGAACAATTTCTTCTCAGTGACCCTTCTAACCCTGCCCTTCTGTGACAGTGGGAACTTGTTCCCCCTTGTCCTGTCACCCCAGGCCCTTGTCCAAAGTCTCTCTCATCTTCCTTGCCTGATTCCCTTCAGGTCCTGGAAGGCCACAGTTAGAACATCCCAAAGGTTCTCTTCTCCAGGGAGAGCAATCCCAATTAGCTCAGGCTTTCCTCAAAGCAGAGCTGCTCCATCCCTCTGATCGCCTTGGTGGCCTCCTCTGCACTCACTCCCACAGGTCCTTCCTGGGCTGGGGACTCCAGATGATCTTTTTCTTTACTTTGAATGCTGATATGCAGACATACACACCTTAAAAAAACCCTATATTTTTAATGCAGGAATTGTCTAACATATGCAGATTTACTTCTTTTAATTTGATCCCTTAAGGGCAAATCTTTTATGTTCTCTGAGTATGATTTAAGGCTAATCAAGCTAATGAATTGTTGTTCAAGGTAATGACAGGCAACATACTTGAGTTCTTCATGCAGAGCCCACCAGCTTTGCACATGGATTTTAACTGATTTGTGTTTTACTTCCCTGCAAGTCCCTGGAGCAGGAGGGCACTGCCAACCCTGGGATTGCCCTGGTCCAGATAAAACGCTGATTCAGCATGTCACATCCAGCTACCTGCATTATGCAAGAGGGAAAGAATTTGCCTGATTGTAGTCCTGTCAACACAAAGAGATTGCAGCATTATAACAAAACAGGCTTCTAAAGTCTTGTTTAAATTGAATCTGGATTCTATTAAAAAGTGTTAGTCCAGAGAGCCACAATAGCTCACTCAGTTACCAAGGGCCAAGCAGGCTCCAGTTGCATCAGACTATTGTTTTTTATTGGAATCCTTTCTTCCATCCTGCATGTTTGTTATTCATCAATTCTGAAATATCAATCAAAAAGATAGGTGGCATCCTCTAGTCCCAAGTGGAATTTTACTGGGTGGGATTTCTAATAAGCTTTTAACTGCTTTCACTCTGGCCTCGCCTTTTTAGTTTAAAATGAATAAATTCCCATTCTTGAGAGCTTGGAGCTAAGAAAACTTTCACCTGGAGTCTCTCTTTGACTTCTTTTTAATTCTGCCAGTGTGCAGCAGAGGCTGGTGCAGCCATCCATAGTTCCTGAGGTATGCCAACTACTGTGTGGGAAGAAAATGTAATATATATGATGTGTTTCTGGGATGTTTGTGGCTTTGTATAATTGTCCTGTCTAGAGCAGCGGAATTTTTGTTGAGAAATCCTTATCTGTCCATAGATCTCTGGTTTATAATGCTGTTGTTTAAATAGACTGTTTGAAGTCCTTGCCTTGGAGACTTCTCCTGTGCCCTTTTCAGATTGCTTCTTTCCCTCCCACACGTAGTTTTACGTTGGAAACGCTTTTTTGTTTATAATAAAAGGAAGTTTTGGAAGTATATTCTACAAATCCCAAAGGATTGCTGCACTCTTTGGGCGATGTGGAATGTCAGAACTTCCCATGTGTGCAAATTCACCAGGGAAACACAGAGAGATCCTGCCCAAAAGCTTGGATTGGAGGGGCTGTACAGGAAGCTCTTCCCAAAGGCTTCCTCTGTCATCCTGCCAACTTCCATGCTGTTGCCATGCAGCAGGAATTTCATGTATGGACAGGGATGTGTGTAATGGATTTGTGGTACAGAGGAGCTCCAGAGGCTGATCCGTGGCCCTGTGTTTGATACTGTGGAGGTGTTGGGGTTGGTTATGACCTTGGCCAGGTTTTGGTCTCTGAGGTACCTTCCTGTCAATTATGAGGTGGGAGAAAAAACTCCAAACCCACATTTGTATCCTAAACAAGAAACTTGAAGAAAAAGACTCTTTAATATCTTCAAAAGATTTTACAGTGTTGTGACCTTATAATTTTTCTTGAAGAACAGGGTCCTGAGCCTGCCAAAGCAGGCACCTCATGTGTCTAAAGTGTATTTACATCTGCTTTACATCACTGCAGCCACACCCACAGGCTGGAGCTCTCCATCCCACAGCTCCCAGTTTGCAGTGGGTGCAGCAGGGAGCTGGGCAGTGCTGGAGAGTGGCTGCACGAGGGCTGAGGCTCTCAGTCTCCATCCCTGCTGCTCCTTGCTTCTGCTCTTCCACCTCTGCAGTTTCCTCAGCACTGGCACCTCACTCCCAATTCAGCAGTGAAGGTGAATTCTAAATGGGCTGTATTCTTTATTAGATTCAAGTTCTAATTCATTATTATTTATATTTTCAGAAAAGGTATTCTGTGGGAGGGATATCATAATTTTAGAAGCATTTGGAACCCCCTGCAAGTGCCATGCCCTCATGTGCTTGGGTCACTTGTGCTTTGGCACTTGCATTGTTCAAACATTTCAGTTTCTCTTATCATGCTTATTCCTTTCCAGGTGTTAAAATTAACACAGAGGGCAAAGAGATTGTCAATAAATGTGAAAAATAATGTCAATAAAATAATGGCAGATGCCTTTTCAGGCGTGAGATTGCATCATGGAATTTGTTTTCGTGACCAAGACTGCAGTTTACAGGAGGGTTGAGCAGTGTCAGTAAAAGCCAGACAGTATCTTTACCAGTTAATCCCCAATATCCTAGAGCTGGAATTAGGGCCTCTTTTTAGCTTTAAATGTAGGAACATCATGTATCTCCTAGGTTTTGTGAGGAACCCTTAGGATAGAGAGAATCTCTTCTCTGCAGCAGGTTAGTGAATTTGCTGGACTTCAAGCTTCCCTTGCAGAGCACGCTGTTGCCCGTGGCAAATCTGCAAAATCCTAGGCTTACCTTTCCTTAAACCTGCTTTTCCCTGTGATTAAGGTGACAAGCTGTGAGCTGTACTGAGGTGAAAAAATGAGTTAAAAAGCCAGAGTCATTTCAGAGAAGGAGCTCATCTGCTGTTCACTCCCAAGCTGCAGTCAGAGGCACTTGGGCACCAGCCCTGCTGGTAGAGCTGCACGTAAATAAGGGCAGTCATAAAGGCCAGGCTAGGGATCAGCCTCACTCTTCAGCCTGTCTTTCATCTGCCAGGAGAGTTTAAAAATACATACATACATTTATATATCTATATATATATTCCTGAGCCAGCAGTGGCAACTGGACCAGTGTGTTTGAGCTGCATGTCTGTGCTGGGTTTGCCCAGGCCTTTTTCTCCTGTCTTTTTTACTTTAGCTGGGTTATTTTATCTCACTCAGGTGAGAAGAAGATAAAAGAGACTGAAGAAGGATGGACCACCAGCCTGCAACTTCCTTTCTGCAGCTTAGCTATAAATGTAAATTGTGGGTTTGGGTTCAGGGTTCCCCACTTAAAACTGGCAGATGTTGAATACCAAAATTACACATGTGTTGTTGATCAGCGTTTTCCAAACCCGCTGTTGTCTGTTAGATGATCAAAAGATCAAAACTAAGTATTTTGCTAAACAAAGGAGGCATCAGGAAAACAGCAGTTTTCCATAACACAGAAGATGCCTCTGGTTTCTCTGGCTCTTTCCAGCTCTTCCTTGGAGATTATAACGATAGGTTTGGGGTTTTGGTTTTTTTGAGTTTCTTTTGTCTTTCCAGTCTATAAAGTTCTGTTTCTTATTATCACCGTTTCTGCTTTCCAGAGACTAAGATAGCAAGTTGGCTCAGAAATTCTTTTTCTCATTTTAGCCACAGGAAATGTTGCACCATACATTCAGAGTGCTTTTCCAGGTAGGCTTGTTTGGAATCCAGGTGTTTTGGGTTATGTGCCTTTGTTTGCACTGAGCTGGAAGTGATTTCTCTGGGTTAGAGGGTGGGATTTGTTTCATTGCTTTGCACGCTGGGGAAAAGAAATTTAATTTTTTATAGGGTCATCCAATGTCCTTTTGTGCAGTCCTGCAGAGTGAGTGACACAAAGCCTGTTGGTATAAAAGACAGTGGCATGATTCTGGCTGCCAGTTTTATCACTGAAATATCTGAAGATAAAAAGCTGGAATTAATGTGCAATTCTTAGGAGTGTTTTTAGGGCTTTAAAGTAAAAAAAAAAACCCCTAAGGAATTTTTTTCATGTAATTCTGCACAGCCTTCATCAGAGCAGTTGGATGCATTGTGTTTACTTTTACTGGTGGTTCCCTAACTGTTTTTCAAGAATGGATATGATGATGTGGGGGTCTTTAGGGTGTATTTGATGATATTGAAGTGTTCAGTGAACCACTGGGTGTGATATTACACACACCCTGTACATTGTGCACAAGGAGTAGAAATTGGTAAGCATTTTTTGGGGTTATAAGAATTAACATAAAAGTGTTCATTGTGTGTGAAGAAATCTGCTGGCTTTGGCTGGCAGGGCCCAGGTTGCCAATCTTTTCTCGGAAGAAATTTTCCCTGATTCCCAAACTAAATCTCCCTGGCACAACTTGAAGCCATTCCCCTTGTCGTGTCCCTTGTTCCCTGGGAGCAGAGCCTGGCCCCCACTTGGCTGCTCTCTCCTGTCAGGGGGTTGTAGAGAGTGAGAAGGTCCCCCCTGAGCCTCCTTTTCTCCAGGCTGAACAAGCCCAGCTGAGGGTAAGGAAATGTGCATTTGCCGTGTGATTATGGAAATGTTTGACTTGTCTCTGCAATTTATCTGGGAAAGTGGTGAAAAAGGGGAAGGTCTAGAAAAGTAAAAATGAGAGAACTGCGGGTTTGTGGTCAGAGGGAAGCAAAAGCAGCTTCCCTTGGGTGCTTGGGGTGGGAGCTCTGACAGCTTTGCAGGTGGAGTGAAGATACTCAGTCCAGTACCTGTTCCTTTCTCTCTGAGCCCTCCTGAGGAGTGAGGGAGCCCAGGCTGGTGTGGGTGCTGTGCCTTGTGGTGTTGGAGCACAGCTGCTGTTTCCATCAGGAATCAGATAAACCCCGTTTGGCACAGCCCATCGGGCACAGCTGGCAGCCAGGACTGGGCTGTTGTTTCCACTCTTGGAGCATCTTGTAAACTGGCTGGAAAAGCTGTTCCTCTTGTGTTACACATCAGGTTAGTAACTGCATCCTGGGCATGGTGGCGTGGAGGGAACGTGCAAAGTTTGGCCATGGAAGCTCTGCCCTGTCCTCTGTTCATTTGGGTCTCCTGCCCCTCAGGGAGGAGCTTGCCCTGGGAGTGGCCTCTTAGCACAGCCTGTGGCACTGCCCAGTCTGAGTTCTGGGCTGCTGCAGAGGTTTGAGCAGAAATTTATACTATTATTGTTATTATTACTGTTTTCTCCTGTTGTTGACATGCTCTGGCTTTCTCTCCAGAAAGTCTAATTATGATGTAGTCACTTCCTTGAAATTAAAAATGCACCTACAGGCTTTTATCTGTGGGTATTTCTAAAAGCCAAAAGCTTGCAGTTGCCCTTCAGTGTCTCCAGTGTCACAGCTGTGACAGTTCAATTGACTGAAAGGTGTTTTGCTGGGATATCAGAGGCCCTGGCTTGTATTGACCAGATGTTGGTGCCCAGGTAAAGACATTCCTCTGAACTTTTTCTTCTCTCTTAATTTCTGCCTACACAGGTAGATAATGATGAAATTATTTGAGGCTTCAAGGGGGAAGACTTTCTGAAGTTAAGAAGTGTAACAATCTTTTGACAAATAAAGGTTGCAGAGTATAGGAAAACAAAGGGGTTTTATATAAATAATGACCCCTATTTACATTTATAGTTCCACACACCTTGGCATTACTTTCACCTTGGATGCTGGGTGCCACTTTGAAGATGTCTCAGTTGATCTGTATTGTGTATTTTGCACCTTTCAGTGCCTAAAGGGGCTCTAAGAGAGCTGGAGAGGGACTTTGAAGGGTCTGTAGTGACAACAGGTTTTCTATTGTGGTGTAAAATCCCAGTTCGTAATTCAGTAGATGAGAGGGTTGTGCTGGGAGGAAGACGTTTGTGTGAACTCCCTGTGCAAGGTGGCTCTAATAAAGTGAGATCACAGTCGCCATAAATACAGATTTGGCAACTGTTGAACTTTAAGAATGAAGGAGAGCATTTGCTACTGGAAATGATCCTTAGAATTAACAGCAGCTTAGACCCAAAGGGTCCTAAAGCTCCTGGACTGGTGATATGTGCTATATTATTTCTTGCATGGACATTAGGTGAGTGCCTGAAAAATCATTTGAGCTTTGACAAGGAAAAACAAAACCCAACCAACACAGAAAAGCGAGATACCAAAAAAAGACTGCAACTAGAAGTAAATACATTGGTGGGATTTTCTTAGTTATTATTTGCCAGTCGTGTTACATTTGAGAAATCACAGTTAATAATTTATTTTACAGAGCAACTCAGTCTTAATTAAATTGTGTAGCAGCACCTTTTATTGTGTGAAGAAACCTCACCATTGGTCTCTTTCCTTTCCCTAGAGTGGCAGTGCCCAAATATCAGTATTTGCACTCCCAGGTGTTTGGTGAAGTGCAAAGATGTCTTTAAAAGGCATGGAGAAAACTTTTTATTGTCTTTCTAGAAAGAGAAGGCAAAAAGCTGATGGACTGCAGAAAGCACAACCCAGAAATGAGTTACCCATCAGTTCAGAAAGGTGTTCAGACCAGTCCTGGGGTATGATTAAATGGTTAAAGCATGGAGACAGCAAGGGAAATGATGGAAAGTTAAACAGAGAAAGAGCAGCATTAATATAAAGCTGTTTGTTAAAAAGGGTTGCAATCAATACAGTTTGGATTTTATCACATCAGTATAAGGAATGTTGCTGTCTCCCAGCACAGAGGGCTGTGTACTGGCAAGCACTCAATCAGAAAAGGATGCTCGGCTGTTAAACTGCACATACTGCAACTGAAGAGGTGAAGTGATCCATGGAGGGAGGGACAGGGATGTGTAGGAAAAGTGGGATTATATTTGGATTGAATGAATCAGGAAGGCTGTGACTGAAATATTGCCCTTGTTTTTTGGTGTCTCTTCAAGTCAGTGCTGAAAAGGGTTTCAAAAGAATTTGAATTTCCTTACATAGACATGAGAAGTGTAAAAATGTTTGCTAGATAGAAGGAAATTTTCCTATCTGCTATCAATAGAGGGGTAAAAAGTTTCAGTTTCAGACAGGTGAAGCATCAAAAATTGAAACTTGTCAAAGAATTCCTTCTCAGTATCTGTGTTAATTCCTCATCTCCTGTAGGAAAAGACATCCTGGCCTTAACAGCTGCATGGAGGGACATCCTCTCCTAACATAAAAATCAGATTAGATTGGAATAACAGCAACTTCTGACCTGAAGTCGTGAGGATAAATGAGCTGAAAGGAAGGAATAAATGAATGAATTAAGGACTTGAAGGATGAGAACATCTTTCCTCTCCCTTTCCCTGTTCCTGCCCAGCAAGTAACTCCCCACAGATTACCTGGGCTGGTTTTCCTGTGCAGGCACAGCCTGGAGTGGAGCTCACTCCAGGGGCTCATCCCTGGGGATGGGCAGGAGGGAGCTCCAGCTTCTCCCTGTGCTCCTGAATTTCCCTTTGCCCCACAGCCACCAGCTTTTCTCACACCACCAGCACCTGGGGGAAGCCTGGGATGTTTATACACAGCCTTATTTATAATGACTCTTGTTTATTTTTATGCATACAGAAAATAATTAGTGTGTGAGCACATGCATATGATTTTTTTGTTGTTATTAGGAGTGGTTTTTAGTGGTTGGGGTGGTTTTCTGTTTTTATAAGCTCAGAGAAATGCCCTGGATCAAAGAAAGGCGATCTGAAGAAAGGAGCCAAGTACAGAAAATCACTAATCCTTCTAAAATTCCACAGTAGTAGGACTAAGAAACCCACAGTCGTTCTGTGAAGATCTCATCTGTTATTATTTTGTCAAAAATACACTTTACAAACACTGCCTTGTCAATATTCAAAGTAGATGAATTCAAGCACTGAGTGTTTTGGCTCAGTGTGCAGGAGCTGTTATTCTTTATAATGCTTACAGGATTTCAGACCTTGAAGACCAGTGGTTTGTGTTCCTCAGAGAAACATGAGAGAGCTCGTTTTTTTCCCAGGGCAGAAAATACTACTGTGTTACATTGGTTTCTTGGGGTTGTTGTAGCCTGTTCCCTGTCTTTGCTTCCAAGAAGCACCTCTGGAAAAAGCAGAGTTGCATGTTAAAGCTTGCCAGAGGACAGATTTGCTCTCAGGCGCTTTGAGGTTGTGCTTCAGCATTTATTTTGGATAAATTTCGGGGAAAGAAGCGAGTACAAGATTGGTCTTGGCCTTTATAAATAGCACTACAAGCACCTCATATCACTTTCTTCATTGCCATGTCTTGAGTTACTTCGTTGCGCAGCAACACACACCAAAAATTGCATTTTCACATAAAATAGCAGCTCCTCTATTCATTCCTTTTTGTCATGTTACTTAATTGATTTAAACATGCTGGTGTGGATGTTTTTCCACTCCCTCCACTGCTTGTGTGGAAAATGACACTGTTGATTGTACAAATTCCCTGGAGATGTTGAAGGAGGAAGAACACTGTTCTCAAATGATGCATTTTAGTTACACCAGTACAGTTCTACTCGAATAATGACCCTTTTTTATACCAAAATAGTTCAGACTCAGCGTAGGAGGTTTTTTGTGAAGTGTCACAGAGTTCCAAGGAATACTGAAGCAAATTGAGTTTTCCCATCATAAGGATTTAGTAACAAACAAAGTATTAGCTGGGCCACATTAGTAAAGTTTTGTAAAGATGCAAGGTTTTTACACATTTTCATTTTCCAAAAGTTTACAAAAATAACCTTTTTTTCCTCCTTGCTTTCCTGTTGGCTCCATACAAAACATGTGCAGCATATTGGCTTTTCTCTGTCCTAATTCAAATTGTCCCTTTGGAGTAACTCTCCTTGTGCAGGGATGTGGTGGGGCTGGGGAGCACAAGGAGGGAATAAAGAGATTTTCAGAGTCCTTGGTGCCAACAGCCAAGGATTTTAGCCACCATTAAAGCCTGGGGACAAAGTGGGTGCTGTTGATGTGCTGTGGGCTGATGGGTTTGCCTGGGATGGAGAGGACAAGGTGGGGAATGGGCTCAAGGAGCTGATTTTTCAGGCTGGGACAAGGCTGGATTCTGCTTTTCCGACTCCATTTTCAATGTCTGCTCTGCCTTAGCCTTTCCTTCTTTTCCTCGGTGTGGAGCTCAAACTGGAGATAATTTTACTGCGTGCAGCAGGATTGACAAAATAATTTTGCTGCACAGCACAGTAACACATAAAAAGTGCCTTTTCAAAAGTACTACAAGCGAAGAAAAGATGTTTGTTTCGGAAAAAAATTGGAGGAATAATAGGAGTAGGGAAATTATTCCTGTTGCTTTAAGGTAGCTTTTAAAAATAGGAGTAGTCAGTTAATGCTCTAGCCTTTACCACAGTAAACATATAATTGTGAGCTGATTGTGGTGAATTCCTCAAACAACAGCCCCCATCAGCAGAGTTTGAAGGAGAGAGCCTGACATCTGGAAGCCAGCAGCAGTCAGGATTTTATTAAGCAGCGCTGCCAAATAAAATCTGAGCACTGCTATAAGCGATATAAAAATAAAGATTGGCTATGGCGTAACACCTCCGAGATGCTCCGAGTTTGGAGCTGTGTGTGAGAGCAGCAGAGCTTTCCCAGCAGCTTTGGAGCCCTAAGGAGATGTGGTGGGAATGGATGTGGCTTTCTGTGGTGCTTGTAGTGTTCAGCAGCTGAAGCTACGAGTGGAGTAAAGAGAGGAACTGCAAAATTGCTCACAGTGTGCCTGAATTCTTTTTATTGGGAAGGTTTCGGCCAAGTACAATCTGTGTTGTGTATTACAGACCTAAACCAAGGTTTATGGAATATGATCTGTCTGTGAAGGAGGTTATGGGAGAGTGACCTTAGCACAGGGAGCAGGAACTTGCTCTCTTCCACGAGCTGCAACTTGACACATTTATTTCCAGCGTTCACCCTGTGGATGGAGCCAACTGAATGGGTTGATGGCTGTGACAGCAGTGTCTGGCTGCACTGGGAGCCGAGTGGCAGGGGCAGGGAGGGGATGCAGAGCTGACCCACTTGGTGCCCAGCAGCCATCCCAGGAGCCTGGGGCAGGGAGGGTTTGGGGCAACATCCCCTGAGAATGTGGGCTCTGGCACCACAGAAAAACAAGCGCTTTGCCCTTCTGCACACTGGTGCCCTCCACCCTTTTGGGGGGCCATTGGTGCCCCTCTGTGCTGAGCAGGACATTGCCCATCCAGTGGCAATCAAATGAACTCCTGTGAATTCAGAAATCTGTGATTCAGAGCTCCTTCTCAGGCTTTGTGTCTAGAAATAGCCCAGAACACCACAGCGCGAAGTTCAAGGAACTAAAAGAAGTGATATGTTAAATGAAATTCTGATCCTTCATTTTTTGAACAGGTTTTTGATACAGCTCAGCTTGATACAACCTGCTATTTACCAGCCTGGCCTTTAATATTGGATCTGCTTTCCAATTATGCTTCAATTCATACACCAGTTGCAGAGGGCGTGCGTGGGTGTACGTGCGAGAGAGGGAGATTGATTTTGTTCTTTAAAAATGTGAAGTCTGCACTAACTATGAAAACCCATCAGAATTTCTAGCACTTAAATGCCATTTCCCTTCTCAATGTGCTACCAGCACTGTGTTCACGACATCTCTCTGGCAAGTGAAGGAGTACATGCTGGTTTTTCAGACGTAGAGTATTAATACAGATATCAGTGAAAATCAGGCTGCAGATCCTTTCCAGAAGTAAAGAGTTAATGTGAAAGCTTGAATTATGACTTAGAAGCAAATACATGAGATCTTAGCTGTGATTTTCAGAAGTACATGAGTGAAAATGGAATAAAGAGAGTACATGTTGCTGTGTGTCTGAGTCGCGTCTTGTGTCTGGACCAGCAGATTTGGGTAACCCTATTTACCACCACTTCACACAGAACATATTTATATTTCTGATCATTTTTCCCAGCCACTTTCTTTTTTGTGTGCTGTATTCCTGAGCCTCGGCAGTGCTTTGGTAGTCACTGTGTGTGAGAAGCCCAAAGGAGTGCTCTCTCTGTCTTTCTGCAATTCTGACTGTTCATTTCTATTTCCTGTAGGTTTAAAGACCTATCTGATCTCAGGTCAGAAGGTGAAGGAGCCCCAGTGCAGCTGTTCTCAAACGTTGCTTCCTGGCTTGGAGTCCACAGACGGATCCAGGACACCAGGAACGTCGTCAGCCGAGAACTCCAGCGACCCAAGCAAGACAAAACAGGTGGAAAAACCCAAGGTGAGTTGTCCTCTCCAAGCCCAGCAGCACAGATCTTAAGGCACGGATGAGGAAACCTCATGGGCTTGTTTATGCACTGCTTTACATATTTCTGTATGTATGTGGGTATATACATGGAGTGACAAAACAGAGTTTGAGGGAGGAAAAATTTACCAAGTCGAATGCCTCGCTTCCCATTTAGCAAACAATCCCTAAAATAAGGTGAGCACTTTTTAAAGGTGGTTTCAAATAAATATTTCTATTTATATTTCAGGACTGAGAGGTGATGCTTTTTCTATGGTCTGGATTTTGGGGGAGGGTGAGGGGTGAACAATGTGAGTTATTCAGCTACTGTAACTTCTGTGATTTTCTGCTTTTGCTGTTTCTGCTGTTCTTCTGTCATGAAGGTCATGTACCTGGGAGCCTTTTCATGAGCATTTAGCAGACATCCCTGTAAAGCATAATTGGATTGTTTTTGTGATGGGAGAAAGTGCTCTGGTGGGCTGCGAGATGGGTTTATCTGCTTGCTCTAGAAACCTATCTCTGGAGCTGAGGGCAGTGATTTGTATGGATTCAGCTTGGAGGAATGATGACACTTTGTTATGTTCACACCTCTCACAAGATATCTTGACAAGGAAATCTGTGAAACAATGTGTATTGCTTCAGAGCTTTGCTGTTACTCTCCATCTTCCATCTCAGAACAGATTTCCCAAACAACAGATGTCTGTTCTCTCTTTTCATTGGTGCTGAGAATTCCTTATCCTGGGCTGCCTATCCTTATCCTGAGGTGGGCACAAATGGCAGAGTCAGGGCTGGTCATCTGCAGGTCCCTGTCCTTGCACTCCAGTGCAGTCAGTCCTGACTGGATCTCTTCAACACAGGTTTCAGACTCAGCTGGGAGTTGATGTGGGGATAATTTTCATGCTACTTCTTTTTTGCTGCTTGTACATTTTTTTCTGGATTAAGAGAGCATGAGTAGGGCACCTTTACCCTGCCTCTGCTCCCAATTTTAAAATTTGAAGTAAAAACTCTGGATTACAGGTGAGATCAGCTGGAAGGCTGACCCAAAGAGATGGTCCAAAGTCAAGTGAGCTGCTTACCAGAGCAGGCCAGGCCCCTTTAACTAAAGAAGGGAGCTGTAGCCATCTTTATCCCTCCCCAAAATATGCACTGAGTGTGGTTTGACAGCATCCAAGTTGCTGGTGATATGTTTCTATTCCTTCTCCTGTGTAAGAAAGAATATATTTGGCATCCTGCTGGCACCAGCTTTCCAGCTCCCTCTTGCCTTTCAGTGAAGGCACCAACAAATAAGGCAGGAAAATACCTCTTAGAGCTGGGGGGAGCTGTACAGATAAACCTTGAGTGCTGCCCAGGGTGCTCTCGTGCAGAGGTCCAAGTGACAGTGGCAGAAACTCCTTCATTTCAAGCAGTGAAGGAAGAAGAATGTGCCAAGTGGAGCAGGATTGCTGAGCTGCCTGTGTGGAGCAGAAGGGAGAGAGGAGGGGTGAAGCTAAGCAGTGAAGCTGTGGCTGCTGTTCTGAGACACAGTGAGGATGCCTTGGGAATGTCAGACAGCAGAGGAGGCTGTGACTGAGGACTGAAACTGCAGTGAAGTATGGGGCTGACCCACCTGCAGCTGGGGCTTGATAATATTGTCATGTACAAACTCGGGGTGGTGCTTGTTAAAATGATCCAGGTGCAAAATGAAGTCTGTGGTTAAGGATCAGCTCTGTTAGGTGTTTTCTAAAATGTGGGGTGATTTACCCTGCAGAAGGGCTGGTACAGCTGCAGCACCCTTCCTGAACAGCTGGGATGTGATGTGGAGCACGCTGCTGCCCCACCATGCTTTGTCCCTGATTTTCTGCTCTGGGACTGTTGCTGGGTGTTAATTGCTATTTAGAATATCCTGAGTGGAAGGAGGATTCACAAGGATCGTTGAAGTCCAGCTCCTGGCCCTTGAAATGTTTAATTGCTGAGTGAAATCCTGTAGAGTGCAAAAGTACCAGTGTGGCTGAGAGTGAGAAGAGAAACTAAAAGAAGCTGCTCAGAAGAGCATCTCAGACAAGTGCCAGCTCAGATTCAGCTGCCTTGGATGATGCCCTGTTGTGCTACAGCTACTGCAGAGTTTGTGTCTAGAGGTGCCTGGTTTTACTCATCGCCTTCAGCACTGCAGCTCTGGCCAGGGATTTCCTAAGCAGCCTCACAGCTCCGTGAAATCCTGAGCCTGCCTTTCCCTGTGCTCTGATGCTGCAGGGAATTCTGGATGAGCCCAAACCCAAATTTCCCTGTGGTCCCATAAGCATCCAGCTGGTGGATGCCAGGACCGTGTCAGAGTGGGGACCATGGAGCAGTTGTGTGAGCACTGCCTTCAAAACCTGGTCTGTGGCTGTGGTGGCAGCACAGGAGTGTGGAGCATCCCTGCCTCTCCCAGCACAGCCAGGCACAAGTATTCCTGACTCCACAGCATGCTCTTGGGGGTACTGTGTGCCAGCCTTCTCTCTGCTGGCGAGAATCACAGAATCGTGGAATAGTTTGGGTGGGAAGGGACCTTAAAGCCCATCTGGTTCCACCCCCTGCATGATTCCACCTTCCACTGTCCCAGCTTGCTCCAAGCCCCATCCAACCTGACACTTCCAGGGATCCAGGGGCACCCACAGCTTGTCTGGGCAACCTGTGCCAGGGCCTCACCACTCCCACTGTAAAAAATTTCTTCCTTATATCTAATCTAAATTGCTCCTCTTTTGCTTTAAATATATATGTATATTAAAAAATCCCCACAAGGTACGACTGCATTTTGATCACAGATCATGCACAGTTTTTGAAAAGGAGTGGGTTTCTTTTTTACAGCTTTTGAGTTTTTCGTGAGGTTCTTTTTTTTAAAGCCTGCAGCTTGCTGGTAGGGTCTGGAGATAATAATTTGCAAAAGAATCATGACTTACATGCCGACTGTTTTAAATACAAAGCTGTAAATGGTGTCAGTGTAGGAGGAGATGACTCCAGCTCTGCAAAAGAGACTTAAGTAGCAGAGGCAAAATTACAGGCAAGTTGAAATATTTTTATTTTAACGGGAGTAAGCAGCTATATTGGATGCAAAGAATGACTTTCACATTTTGGGCTTGAATGTTCTAGAGGACAAGATCTGTAAAGGAAAGTCAGGAGGGAGAGTGCAATGGTAATTGATCCATGAAAGGAATTGCATTTCCTCCTCTAGTGTATCTGTAGTTCATTTAACAGCAAACCTTGTTGCAGTTTGAATGTCAATAAGATGTGTTTACATTAATAAAATGGTGAACACAGAGGGTAAAAACTCTGAGTAAATCTATAATAGCAGGTGGTTTTTTGAATGAAAACACTCTACCCTGCCTAAGTGGTTTTGGTATTAGTTTATCTTCCCTATCATCTTTTATGACATGCCTCGCTTGACAGGGAATCATAAGCTGTTGTAAAAATGTTTTAATGATTGCTTGGTATGAAAACAGAAAGTCCTTTGCTTGTCTTGGTGTTTGCTGGAAGTGCATTAATGTTTTATTCATGGCACTGAGGTCACAGCACACAGAGCCTGTGAATGCCTGCAATAGAGAAGGAAGTTAATGATGTTGACTTGAACACATGGGGAAAGTCAGAGGAACTTCTGCCTCTTCTCAAAGGTCAGGCTGCTTTTCCAAGCACTTTGTCTTGTGGCTTAACCCTGGGAGCTGAGTGTTTGAGGTGGCCTTGCTCATTTATTAGCAGGATCAAACAGGGAGTGGTTCCTTCATTTTTTGTTAGAAGCATTTGTTTTTTCTCACCATTACCTGACTTTTGGCATGGATAAATCTAAATCTAACTCCTAGAAGGCCAGTTAGTAAGGCTTGTTAGCCCACTGCCAATTGATTTTTTAGGCCATTTAATAATGCCTTCCACCAAGTGGCCAAGACATTAATGATAATTAGTCAGACATTATTTTTAAACGAAACCATTTGAGAACCAACTCCGTAGTTTCTTCTGCTGTGTTGGAATTTGTTCAGACTGCACAGGTTCAGAACTGGATTTAAATTGCTTATCTGATGCCAGGTTAGGAAACTCAGAGTAATTTCAGTGCCTGGATTGTGTCTCTGAGGAACAGCAGACAGAGTGATCTGCTGGCTGCTGAGGAGCCCGAGGTCCTCCATGAAAGCCTTTGAGAAGCATTGGTGAGTGGTTAGATGTCACAGGGAGAGTGGGCTGGGAGAAACACCTGAAAATTAAACATGCTGGCTGTTTTCAGGTGGGACATCAAAGGTGGAAAAGGAGCATTAGGTGAAAAATTAGTTCTGAAAACACGCTGGTCTCTGAAATGGGGAGTGAACCTGAAGGCAGAAATTGTGGGTTTGGACTAGAGAGGCTTGAACATGTCCAGAACAAACAGATAAAATTAACATGGGATGTTGAGTTTGGGACAAAAGGCTCAAATTCTTGCTGGAAAACTTCCTGTGATGTTTAATAGCAGACTTTGGCGAGCCTGGTCACAGTGAACATCTCCAGAGCCCAGGAGTTGCCAAGAGCACTCAGACTCAGGGTCCCTCTGAGCAGGATCCTGCCTGAACACTGCCAGCGCCGGAGAAGAAAGTGAAGAACTTGGAAGATACAATTCCAGGGTTAATTCTCCTAAAGAAGATCATGTTTTAACTCGAAGGAATTAGCTTGTTTTAAAAGCTCGAGTGCAACATTTTAGGTTGCATCCAAAATGCACAACTTGGAACTAGTACAAATCCTGATGGTTTGGCTTTCCTTGTTCCCTTTTTGTCATTTGCTGGGTGTTTGGCTCCAACAGTGTTCGATACCCAGAGCTCCCCTCCTGTCTTAGGGCTCTGTATGAAAAAGCATTTTCCTTTATTCATTTCCGATTTGTTGCTTTCCATTTCCCTGGACTGTTCATAATGCATCCTGGTGTTTTCGTGCTTTTTCTGGATTTTGCTGCATTTTGTGCTGTCTTCTCTCCTGATGGCACTCAGATCCCTTTGCAGGCAGGTTTTACACAGGAAAATTGCACTTCTGCTAAAGAGTGTTTTATTTCTCTTGGGGAGGTCCTTTGCCTGTGCACAGAGATTACAGTGTATCTGTGATTTTACACTAGTGAAGCTTTCCTGGATTAGATTTAGCTTCAGCAAACAGCAAATCTGTGATTTATTTTTGAAACGGTGCATTCTGTTCCAGTCAAATTTTGCTCCCTGCCTCCCATTCTGTAGCTTTGTTTATCTTTGAACCGTGCTGCAAGTATACAAGTGGACTGAATTACAAATTGCATCATACTACAAGGACACCAGAACATTCCTGGCTAAAATTCTTTTGTCTCATTTCAGCCTTGCCCTTCATGTAGTACCACCCTTGCTCCCCACTGCGATGTCAGCATAGATGAAGGAGCTATCCAAAATGGTTGTCAGGATGAGCATAAAAACAGTACAAAGGTAATTGAAGTATTTCTCACTTCCCTTTTTTCCCTTTTTTCTCTGCTTCCCTCAGCTTTCTCATTTTTGCACCACTATTCCTTTATCCCAGCTCTTAAGCAGCAGAACTGATTTTGATTTTGATTTTTGAGTCGTGTTAAAAAATTTAGTTGAGTCCCCCTGTCCCAGTTTTCAAAAATTTTTGTAATTTTATGGGCTCACCTTGATCCTGAGAAGGACCTAAAATTTGGACTCTTTAAACTATGCTGATGCTACCCAAAGAGGGAGGCCCAACGAGCACTACCACACGCTCCATCCTCACTCCAGCAAGCTGTGTCACCTCACCACAGCTCCTGTGTCTTGCCAGCATCTCCTGCATCACCGCTCTGAGACGAGGTCATTGCTGTTCACACACGAAATTCACGGCTTTAAGTCAGTTTGCATCCTTTCCTTGCCTGTTGCTTAGATATTCTCCCTGAAGCCACCTCCTTCCTCTGCCACGCCAGACACTGCCTGTTCGTCGTCTTGTTCCTGCCCTTCGCAGCCTCTCTGCTCTGCCTGTTGCCTCTCACTCCTCCCTGAACTAAAGCTAAATGCAGACTGGGGACCAGTGCTCATTACCAGTGCTCATTACCAGTGCTCATTACCTGGTTATTAAATATTCAAATAAATAGAATCACTTCAGAGACACGCTGTGAGACGGTGATCCTGTTCTTCATGTCTGTGTTACAGCTCTTCTCACCTATAAAGCTGATTGAAAAGCTTGCCACTGCTTTTGCCACTGCTGAGCCACTGTATTAATCTGTGTTTGTCCCTCTCTGTCTGTACTTGACCTGTTGTCTCATGCTTAAATTGTAAGCTCAGAAGCAGGGCCTGCCTTACTGGGCTGTAAGGGTGTGTTACACAGCAGTTCTGTGCCAGAGTTCCAGGAAACAGCCTAAGAAAAGAAGAAAATCGTGATCCCTTGAGCCCTGAGGGAGGTGCCAGCAGGGACTTGTCTCAAACCAGCTTGAGATCTCTAAGACAGAGAATATGTGGGAGATCTGCCTGGTCTGCCAAGATGGTAGGCAGGAGATGCTTCTTCCCCAGGTGGCCTCTGCCCACGTGCAGGGATCTCCAAGAACCAACTGCAGAGGGATTGTCCTTAGGTACCAACTGCCTGGTTTGAGTTGCTTCCTACTGTAGCTGCATCAGCTTCATGTGTGTGAATCAGCAAGTCATCTGACCTTACTTGGAGAGATCTGTATGCAGAGTTGAGGAAGAGGTCTGTAATTCCACTGGAGGGATTCCACTGGAGACCAAATCGCTCATCCTTCCTGGGTTTGGTTTGGTTACTGCTCGGCCAAAAATGGGAGCTGTTTCATGGCTATCAGTAAGTCTGGGATGCCTGTTTAAATGAAAGCTCAAAGAACAGCCAAATGCACAAAGTTGCTGTGGTGTTTGATTCCCAAGACTTCCTTGCAGCCTCAGCTCTCTTGGGAAGAAGAGCCATAAGCTCCCTCTGCCCATCTCTGTTCCCTTCCCTCACCACACGCTGCACTCATGTCCCCTGTCCTTAGGGAATGTTAATGATGTTTAATCACACCCTTGGACTTCCGTGGCTCCCAGCAGCCTCTGGAGCTTCCTTGTCTCTTGATGAGAGGAAACTCCACACCAAGCCTCCAAGTTCTCAGGGAAACCCTGCAGCCTGTTGCCTTCAGAAGCCCCAGTAATGTTGGCGCTTACAACATTTAATAAATAGGGATTTTCTCCTACACAAACAGTTTCATACTCTAATCCCTGCCTGTTAAGATTAACAGAGTGGAGACAGCACAGAGAAACCTTGAGCTGACTAAAGGGAAGAATTTTCTTGGGGATTTGAGCCTTTGCCAAGGAGCTAAAGAGAAAGTCCATGCTGACCTTCTTTGAAAGAGAGAAATTTTCACTGCATTTTTCAGATGATCTTGAGGAACAGCAGGGAAAGCAAACAGTGCATAGGAGTCCAAATCTTTTATTTGAGCTGATCATAGCAAAAATTGTGGGTTCTTGGTTACTGCTTTTCCAGTAACAAGTGGCTGGAGTGGTGAAGAAGAGGAGAAAGATTGTTTCCTAGGGAAAAAGAAAAGATGATAATGATGAATTTCAGTTTTTCTTTAGGCCTCGGGTTGTTCCAGGAAATGCTCTGAGCAAACACAGTCTTTAACATAACTTAAAAAAAGACAACCCACCAAACAATGAAGGCCCTTCACTAAGAGCTGATGGGTGAGGTTTTTTTGGTTTCCCAGAGGGGTTTGTGCTGGCTCTGCAGGATGCTCCATAGCTGTTCCCTCTGGGCAGGCTGCATTCCCTGGTGGGGATGAAGAAGGACTTGCTCAGGAGCTGCTCGATATTTTCCCTTAGGAAAGAACCTGGTGACCTTTTATGTGAGAAGTTCTTGTGCCTCTGCCTTGCAGGAGTGTCCTTGTGTCCCAGGGCTCTTGGTGTGCCCCTGCAGGGATATGTGGCTGCAATCCCCTTTCCCTTCTGGTGATTATGGTCTGCAGCAAAGCATTGGCAGCACGCCAAGGAAACCACCCCATTTCCTATTCCTTCCTCAGTTGCTGTGCTGGGAACACCTGCAAGCTGCCAAAACAACTGTTGGGAGGGCTAGAAGGGACCAGACTGGGAATCCTTCCACCTCCTGCCTCCCGGCACGCGGCCCTCAGGGTCACACCTCCGTCGGGGCAGCCCACAGGGTGGGGATCTCACATCCCCCCGGGAGGGAGGAAGGGGAAGCACAACCCACCTCCCTCCTGCTCTTCCTGTAGCTCCAGGGAACCATTCCAACACACCTTGTTATGGCTTTAGCTCTGGAGGTCTTGGCTGTGACAGGAGCCAAGCCCGAGTGCTTCCTGACTCTTCCCTGTACAAGGTTCTCCTGCTGCCCTCTTAGTCTTGTATCCTCCCTAGTTGTGTCTGAACCTTTCCCTTCACCTGTCTGGGCCTCCTTTGCTTCACAGGACAGATGACACAAGGAAATTGAATTGATTTTGCACAGGCAGCCGGAAAGTAGATCTTTTTAAACTTTAACTAAGTTGATTTTACAATGTCAGTAACATATTTCAGCACGTGGTTGGGGTGGTGATGATATTTCTGGTATTTATTTATGGTCACTGTGGTGGCATCCAAGAATAGTCTTCTGGAGGAGCTTGTCACTTCTGTACAGGCAGGAATGGAGAAACTTCTGTCATGAGTGGGCTTCAGGATGAGGATAAATGCTACATGATAAGTGAGAAGATATGGAGGGGAGGAGATGAACACTCAAATATGCCAAGTTTGCTCTATGTTTGCATTTGAAAATGATCCTGACTAACTGCAGTTCATTTTCATTCTAACCACACTTAGCTGCCTAATTCTTTTGGAATTGCTTCAGTACATATTGGTCTAGCTCAAACAAAATGTAAAAGAAGGAACTTCAGGCTCCACGAAAATAGAATTATTTTTGTTTAAAAGTAATTTGTGTTCTCCAATGACAGCAGCATTGGTGATACTGTGTACCTAAGCCATGTTGCAAGCTGTTGTCAGAATTAAAGCTGTCTTAACTAATACAAAGGCAAAAGAAAATCATAACAAAGATGTATTTAATTTGAACTTGTGTAAGAAATCTAATTTGCAGGAGGTTTTTTTTGTAGGATGAGATGTACAAAAGGGCTGTTCCCACAGGTGGGAGAGAGGGGCAACCTCTGGGAAAGCAGCAGGCCTGTAGTGGTCAGGGGAAGGATCAGCAAGGGCTGGCAGAGAGAGTTGTCTCATGACCCAGGGAGAGTCAGCACAGATTAAATGTGTATTTAAAAAGCTTTTTAGAAGAATCTTAGCTGTAAAATGAGTGAATGAAATTTGGGCTTGTGGTTGGTTGTCATTGAGCGTGTGAAAACATGCTTTGTTTTCTTCTCCTTGGAAAGGTGGTCCATGAAAAGCAGAAAGGTGGCACCTGAACAGGCATGTGGGAGCTGTGGGAGATTCATCCACAGGAAATGGGGATATGGATTCAAGGCAGGGTTGGTCCTTGCTGTGATCAGGGCAGAGCTCAGGGTATTGAGGGAAGAACTGCTTTCAATTTTTGCTCCTTGCAATCTCTTCTGTCTGTTCCTAACCCCTGCCATTCCCTGGCTGTGTTTTGCTCTCTGTTGTTCAGGCTTCAGGAGGACACAGTCCAAAGACTCAGAATGGACTTTTGAGTCCTCCCCAGGAGGAGAAGCTCAGCAACAGCCAAACGTCTCTGTACGAAATGCTGCAGGAGAAAGGGCGCTGGGGTGGAGTGAGCCTGGATCAGTCAGCTCTGCTCCCTCTGAGGTTCAAAAACATCAGAGAAAAGACAGATGCTCACTTTGTGGATGTGATTAAAGAAGACAGGTAAGGAAAATGGAGCTGTGCAGCATAAAGTCCTCTAAAGGTGAGAAGGCAGTACTGGGGTCCCATATCTTTAGTATTTGTGTGCTTTTTCTCTGATTTTAGTAATTGTTGTCAATATATAACATGTTATAAGTTTTCTTATTTTCATCTTTATTCTGCTTAAACTACAGTAGAATCTTGATGCCAGAAACTTTCTGTTTAAAATATGTAAAACCAGTTTTTTCATTGCTTCCATGGTGAGCAGCCCTCCTGCAGTCGAGTCTTTGAAAGGGAAATTGCACTTTAAATCACTTGTCATGAAGTTGAACTCCATTTTCCCAATCAAAAGCCCTCTTAATGCATGTACTGTGTACCTTCCTCTGCAATTTAAGGTGTAACATAAAACCTGAACCACAAAACTCACATTTTTTTATAGTAGAAGAAAAAGGTCTGATAGCATGTGACTAATCATGAAATCACACAGGGCTTGGGAGCAGAATCAATGGGAGTGAATTCTCATGGATTTACTACCTACTTTGATATTGTAAAACAAGTTTCTCTCTCTGTTGCAAACAAAAAAGCTTATTTTGGGCAGAGGAAATAGTCTTCAAAATGTAGTAGTGTGGGATTTTTGTCAGCCATATCTCCATTATGGCAGTGACTTGACGTGAGCAGCTAAACAGATAGCTTGAGTTTGTTGTTATTTATGGCTGGTTTTATTTTTGTTTTCACTGCTTCCACTCAGATTGAGGGTATTTTGTCAAAATATCCTTGAAACTGTGTTTGGAACAGAGACACCATCACCTTTATGGGAACATGCCTTAGGGAGAGGTGAGAGGGAGGGACAGGTGTCCCTCTCCAGTCTCTTACCTAGATTTTCTCAGTTTACCTTTCTCCTGTTGCCAACTCGAGTCAAAATTTAGTGTTCTTTATTTATTTTTCTCAGTGTGTGATCAGTCATTAGTGGCTAAGAATTGAGGTTTAGCTGATATTTCCAAATATTAGAAAATAGATGGATTGGGAATGTGCAAATGTTGGCAGAAGTCAGCCAGAAGAAGTAGGAATTTTGTTTAGAATGTAATCAGCACTCTGCAAACTGTAAGTTATAGAAGTGCCTTAATTTCTGCAGTTGGTTTGCTGAAGATACCTCGCTCAAGTGCTTCTGTTCCTGGTGCTTTCCTCCTCCACTCCCAAAATGGGTAATTTTTTCTCCTTTGGAAGAAGGAGTGCCATGATTTGAGATCAGTCAAAGCCTGCCTTTTTTTTGGTCTCAATTAAATATCATCATTACCATATTAAGTGGGCCATTTCTTGTTGCCAGGGAAACTTCTCTGCTGAGTTCAGTTCATGTAAACATAACTTTCCAAAAATAATCTTCTGATTAATTAGATCTATGCGAAATGCTTTAAGCCTACTGGTTTACACTGATTTTTTCAACATTCCTCAATGAGAAATGATCTGGAATAAGCCATTTAAAAAAAATGTTCTTGGTCCCTTTCTGTAAAACAGAATTGTTGGTCTTGATGAATCCAGTATCTCTGAGGATCTTTGAATGGGGAATTTGAGGTGTCTCAGGGAGGGAACCAAACTTGCTCGTGGTCATTTTACAGGAATCCTCATTTTCACTGAGTTTTGCTGTGTTGATTTGATGCTGTTGCAAAGCCAAGTGATCTTCCCTGAGCACTGAGCAGTGATTTCCACTGCAGGGCACTTGGATATAAATTCCTTTTTAACAGAAAATACTTAACCCAGATATGTGATAAGGTGCATAAATTAATCCCACAGGCTTCCTGCAGAGCTGGGAAGGGTTAAACATTTCCTGGGGGGATTCAGGAGCCTGTACAGTGCATTAGGAAGCTGCCTGGGGCTAGCTGGGAGGAAATGCTGGACACTGGGGATGTTGAGCTCAGCAATTGGACTGAGAGTTTTTTCCATGCCAAGATTTCACCTTGGAGCTGATACCTCGGCACAATTCCAATGTTCTTTAAAAATAATACTAATAAAGACAGTATTAATGTGGCATGTTTGTATTAGTACATTATAAAAGAATCCTTTTATGAAAGTTACCAGTTCTTACAACTTGATTCTGTGTATTTGACAAACGGTGAATACTTTCAGCTTCAAGTCTGGCTTTACATCTGTTAAAATCCTGTGCTTTGTTCATTGTAACCTGCACATTATTGTCTTCTTGAAAAGAAAACTGTAGTGTAAGAGTATAGAATGTTTGAACTTAATTTCACTGGGGATTTCCTCAAAGGATTCTTGGTTTGGGGATCTTTGTTTCCAACAAAAATTAGGTATTCCTTAGGTTATAAATCTTCTCAAGTGCAAGAAGCAAGTACTGGTGTGCTAATCACTCACAATGATCTCTTCAGACTTCCAGAGCAGAATCTCAGGGATGTACAAATCTCCCTGAGAACTGAGTTCTGTGCAGCCCTTCATCCCCTCCTCGGGGCAGTTTCCTGTTTAAATACTTTTTTATTATTTTTAAATTTGTTTGTTTCTTTCATTTCCCACTTCCCAGTCTTACTTGATCCGGGGAACACCCTGTGCTGGGAGGCAGAGGCCTCCTGGGAAGCAGATTGTGTAGTTGACTGTTTCATCAAGTGGGATCTTCCTTTTGGAGGCAGAATGAGTTGACAGGCAGCTGAGAAGGCCCCGGGAATGCTGCCTTCACCCTGCTTCCATCGTGTTCCACCTCCTATTTCGTGCTGCACTGTGCAGCTGGACTGTTCCTCCTACATCCTTAGGCAGCACATCACCACCATCACCTCCTCCGTTGAGCTTCCCTGCAGGAAGAAAGGGGATTCAACAATACTTCTAAAAAAAACCCCAAAAGCTCTCAAAATTTTATTATAAGATGCTCTTAGAAATGTCTGAGATAGGTAAAGAATGAAGACAGGGAAGAATGAAAGAGAGAGGGTGACTCAAGTGAATGTATCCTGTCATTCCTTCAGAGTATCCTGATCTTTTTAATGTATTGACCAAGGCCAGAATGTTTAAAGGTTACCAAGTATCTGCTATATTCATGCTTACACACTTTTGTCTACTCTAGTATCAATGTAGGAATGTGTGTTTGGTTGGTCTTGCATCTCAATTTAAAAAGAAGAATGCTTCCCACAGGTCATCTTGTGCTGGGGAGCTTGTACTTCCAAGAAAACCTCTTAGCCAGGAGTTCCATAAAAATAAACAGAAAATAACTCTGAAACCAAACCCCTTTAAAAAAAGAATTCAGGCACAGACAAGCTCTGGAGGATTTTTCTTTCACCTTCTTCATCTGCTTGGAATTTGACCTCATGTGCATCTCTGGTTTTTGCTCAGAGTCACCAGTTTGGAAATTGCCTCCTCTGAGTGTGGCTCTGCAGTTCTCAGGATGGGAGTAGCACTGGGCAAGCAGCCACCCCATTTTAGATTCAGAGGGGTTTTAGAAACAATTCCCTGTGAATAACACATGGAATCAGGTGCTTGAAAATGAGGTTCACAGGCAGGGGTGTGTTTGGAAGCTGCACAGAGCAGGGGGGTACAGGCTGTCCCAGCCACAAGTGCCACAAGCAGGTGTGACCTTGCTCTGTGACCCCAAAGCACTCAGTGCTCTCGAGGCCCTTCAGCTCCCTGGCACCTGCTCAGGAGAGAAAAGTTTTGCAGACCAAGTGCCATAGCTGTCACCAGGATGTTCATTCAGAAACCTCCTGCAGCTAATGCAGGACTCAAAAAGCTTTTTATTTTTCTTCCACACGATGGGAAATAAAACCAAATTTTTAATGATTGAGGCTTCTTTTATGTTGTTGTGGGTTTTTTTTCACCTTCTGTGGCAAAGATGAAGGTGAAGGAGGACATAAACATCAACACCCTGTGGTAGGTGCTGCCCCTGGGTTCCTTAGCCCTGGTGAGCTGGTGTCATTAGTTGTCAGTGCCTTTGTTGATGGTGCTGGTCATTCCAGATCTCCCATTTCAGAAGTAAATCTCAGCTCTCCATCTCTTCTCTGCAGCCTGGATCATTAAGGGAATGTTCCCAGTTGAGTTACTGAGTTATTTTAGTGTCTGAAATAACGAGAAACTGCTGTTTTCTAAAATGGGCAATGGGTTTTTTCCCCCATAACAATTTGTCACCTTTGTCATCCTTGGCTTGCTTTGAGCCATAGAATTCCACCCAAGACACAAATATCCCACAGCCACGTGTCTCCAGAGGTTGTGTGTCTGTAGCAGCAATTAACCTTTACTATTTGCTGGCTTATGTTACAATTAGCTGTACTCATCAGTTAGAGCTGTTAAATTCCTGGAAGGACTTGTTAGGCTCTTCCTGGAAGTATAAAAGTTTGCCTTTTTTGTGGAATATTTCCTTTGACTGAGCAAGTGATGTGGGTAAGAGGATACTTTGGTGATCAAGAGAGGAGAAAAACCACAGGAACTTCAAAGCCAAGTGCCAGCATCCCTAGAAACAGCAGCCACAGACTAGGGGGGCCTGAAGGAGGTGCAACCGAACAAACTGAAGTTGATTTTTGTCTTCTTTCTTCAGCCTCATGAAAGATTACTTCTTTAAACCACCTATTAACAAGCTGAGCCTCAACTTCTTGGATCAGGATTTGGAGATGGCCTACAGGACGAGCTACCAGGAAGAGGTGTGTTTCTACTGGCATTGGTCTCTGTCTGTCATCTGTCTAAGCCACTGTCTGTCTTTGGGTTTTTAACACATTTTGTTGCAGCTGTTTCATGACAAGGGTCACGAAATGTCAAATGTGAGTTACCACTTGGTATTGCTGCCTCTGAAAACAGTCTCCTTTCAGTTTATTATAGAATTAGGGAATGGTTTGGGTTGGAAAGGATCTTAAAGTCTATTTCATTCTACCCCCTGCCATGGTATCTTCCATTGTCCCAGGCTACTCCAAGCCCCAATGTCCAACCTGGCCTTGGGCACTGCCAGGGATCCAGGGGCAGCCACAGCTGCTCTGGGCACCCTGTGCCAGGGCCTCACCACCCTCACAGGGAACAATTGCTTCCCAATATCCCATCCAGCCCTGCCCTCTGGCACTGGGAAGCCATTCCCTGTGTCCTGTCCCTCCATCCCTTGTCCCCAGTCCCTCTCCAGCTCTCCTGGAACCCTTTTAGGCACTGGAAGGGACTCTGAGGTGTCCCCAGAGCTTTGTCTTCCCCAGCTGAACACCCCCAGCATTCCAAGCCTGGCTCCAGAGCAGAGGGGCTCCAGCCCTCAGAGCATCTTTTGCCATGTCCTGAGTCTACTCCAGTGTTTGAGCTGGAAATCTGAGGTGCACTAATTACTTCTCACCTGCCTTTTCTCCGTATTCACGTGAATGTTTGAAGTCTTTGAGGTGGCCAGAGAGCCATGCTGAGATGGTAAGAACCATCACTTACCAAAGTAAAGGGCCATGTGCTGCTTGTCTTCTCATCAAATATTCTAACTTTGAGAATGGTAGCTTGGAATTTGATTCTTGTTTGGTCACAGTCTCATGGTTATCCCTGTGGAATCCAGACCTGTGCTGAACTCAAATGAACTAATTCTGTAAGTGTGCTGCATTCAGATACAGGCAGCTCAAAACACTGTGGAATTATAAGGAGCAGTAAGTTGTAAGGAACTCAGGATTCTGCACTGAGTCTAAAATCTTCTTAATTCCCTGGGGGGTTAATAATATCACAGGCTTTCCGCAGCACTGGATTTTCCTGCCTGGCTGACAGGAGCTAGCAAGACAGTTTAAATTTACCTAGGGTGACATTAGGTGTCAGTTAGAACTGAGGCTGCATTTCCACCAGGAGCTGAAAAATTGCTGCCAAGAAAAGGCAATTGCTCTGCCCTCTTTGTTCCTCCTCCTCCCTGCTCCTTCTAACGACTCTGGTGTTTCTCAGCCTTCCCTGCTGTGACCAGTTCATTTACTGGCCTAGCATGAAATATCCATGGTTTGTTTTTCTGTTTGGGGCTCTTTCTCTTTCCATCTCGGGCTGTTTTATGCTGTGTTGAACCAGCAGCAGCTCTGGAGAGGTTGGCAAGTGCCAGAGGCAGCACGAGATAAGCGTCCGGCAGCAGGAAGGGGAATGGGCCCTTCCCTTCCAGCAGCACTGAGCTGTTGATTTGGGTGATCCATCTGCAGAATTACATCAGGATTAATTATTTAAATTAAAATTAATTAATTTTCTTCCCAGTATGTCCTGCATCTGAGGGCAGCGAGATTTCTGCTGCTGCTGTTTGTTGCTTTCAGTTCTGGGCAGTGTTGACACATCCTCCTTAGCAATAACCCCTATTGGCTTGTTTTCCAATATTTCCAGGCAAGACCTAACTTAATTTTATCAAAGGAAAGCCCAATTGTGTTGCAGTTCAGTCGCTTCACTTTGCTCAGGAGCTCCATGCTCATCCTGCAGCACTGTAGTTTAGTGATATCTCTCTGCATAAAGTTCCTGCAGCAACAACAGGGAGAAACTTCCTGTGGGATCCAGCCTGCAAAATTTGCAAACTGTACAGAAAATAGTAAATCAAGTAGTTTCCAGTGGAAAGATTGGAAGGAGGAGCAAAGCAGAGATAGTAAAGCATTTACAGATGGACCTGTTAATGTGGCTATGCAGGAAATTCCTAGAAAGAAAGAGCAGCAATGTGGCTGTGCATTTTGTTAGTGGTAAGCTAATAATTTGAAAATAACTACATAAACCTTCCTGAAAGTGGGAAATTTCACTCTCTAATAGTAACTCTGCAGCACTGAGGCAAAAACCTGTTAAAGCTTTAATATTAGCAGAGTTCTGGTTGAAAACAACAACAAAATCTTCTTTTGGAGAGTGAAAAGATTTGTCAACGCTCCTGGTTCTCTAATGGCCTGACAGTCGGTGCTGCTGAAAGTGACTTCCAGCACCCCTGAATTCACCTCTGATTATACCATGCCAGCTGCATGCTCAGGTTGTGATCCCTCTCTGGAATCAGCTCTGCTTCCCAAGAGCCTTAATCTGTTCTCATTTGGAAATGAAGGCACTACTTAGCACTCTTAGAACATCTTTAACTCTGTCACTTGGGGATACAGTGCTGCTCCTCTTAATTCAATTGATGGCACTTCATGTGTGGATGAACAGGATTCTGCTACCCCTTCAGGTAAAAAGGTAATTTTGGCACTGAAGTGATGCTGGCTGGATTTATTAGGTTGCAGAGAGGTGCAAACGAGGAACAAATTTGTATCCTAATATTGCTGAGTCCGGGAAGTGTTTTGAGGAGCAAAAAAGAAACTTCCAAATTAAACCAGAGTGCTCCAACTGGGGGCCTTCCTGGTGGCATTGATAACATCATTTCTGGTTTTCTCTGGAACTTGCTTTCTATGGTCTTTTGGGCAGATACAAACACTCCTAGGACTGGGCTCACCTTCATAAGCCAGGATGTGGAGCTCATGATCTGCTTTTCAGCAGGACTGGCCAAGGTAGCACAAAGCACAGCTGCACAAGCACTGAGCTGCACCAGGATGGGATGGGAATGTGTGGTGAGGGCTTATGGAAGAGCAGATCTTGGTGTCCTGAGCTCTGATCAATTTGGATTACACAGCTTTTAATCTGGTCTGAAAGGGAAGGGTGAATTCTGCCACAGGAGCTGTGTCTGTGCAGTGGTGTTAGGAGGGTTTTCTTAACCATCAGTGCTAAAAAGGTTATAGTAAAATCTATTATTATTTTAAATTAAAATCATTGAAGAAAATATCCTGTAATTTATCTTCTACTTATTATGTTTATGTTTCTTTGCACAGAATAGTCAATTTTCATGGTGTTTTATTTCTGCATCATAATAGTGTGTAAAAATCACCCCAGGCCTGGGGGCTGTGCCACCAATACTTCTTTCCAACACAATCTTCTCAGGGAGCTATGACAGCCATCACCTCTTCTGCTTCTTGTTTCCAACCTTTCCAGTCCTTACACTGGATTGACGAAGTGGCCGAAACTTCTTCATTCCTTTATTTATTAGGAGCTGCTGTTCATCATCCGGTTGAATTTGGCAAAAAGCATTTATTCCTTTTCATCCCTTCCCTCAATCCGTGTGTTCCACACAGGTTATAAGGAATGCACCAGTGAAGACATTTGCCAGTGCTACCTTCAGCTCGCTCCTGGACGTGTTCCTGTCCACCACAGTCTTCCTCATCCTCTCCATCACGTGTTTCCTGAAACACGGAATGGTCGCGTCCCCTCCGCCGCCCGCGGCCGTCGTGGTGTTCGTCATCGCCATCCTGCTGGAAGTGCTCTCCCTTGTCATCTCAATCAGGTAAAGAAAGGGTAACAAAAGTCTGGAAATAGTAGGGAGAGCTGCAGTGGTGCCTGGCTCGGGAACATTTTGTTTGACAGCATCCCAGGAGCTCGCGTGGACGAGCTGTGATGCTTGAAGAGCTGAGCCAAGGCTCGCAGCACATCCTGTGCAGGGAGAGCTCTGGCTGCAGGAGTTGCAGCAGAAGTGTGACTGAATCTGATCACTTAGGGAAATGGAATCTGCACCCCATCCCTGCCTCTCCTACCGTTCCTTGGAATGCCACATGCCACTGTATGTCTTCTCAGGACTGTCAGAATTCAAACAGAAAACTTTTATCTGTCCTGAAAACAAACCCACCCAAAAAACCACTCCTTTAAATTCCAACATAAAACTTCTGGGGTTAAAACTGACATCTTGTATCAGAGATGCAAAGAGCAGTGCTGCCCTCAAAGAAAGAAAGAAGAGAAATTGCTAAAGGCACGTTGCATCTGTCCAGAATTATTTTTTTTAAAGTTTCATGGGTTAACATTGAGATAGTTCATGTTTTCTGTGTTAGTGGGAGTCCAGTGTTTCCCCAGAGTGGGAACAGGAACTGCTGCTGCAGGGAAGGGGCACTGGTTTATCTCTGCAAAAGGGGTGGCACTTGGCAGGGCAGTGCTCAGAGGTGCCAACCCCTCACCTGAAGCCTGGTCCTGCCCCTCAGCCTCTCCTGTGCCCTCAGTGGGCTTGGCTGCAGCCCAAGGATGGGCTAAGTGACCACTGCCTTTCCCTGGTTTTTAACAGCAACTCCTCATTCCCCATTTGTACCCAGTCCCTCCCAGTGCTGGGGTGTTCTGGGCTCCGAGGACGCTGCTGTGGTGACTCCATGAGCAGCTCCTGTGTGGCTCCCAGGGTTACTCACACCTCAGGGGGAGCACAGAGCACTTCGTTCAGTGCAGCTCTCCTGGGTGTGCAATGTGATCTACAGATACCCGTGTAAGCTGTCATTAACCCGGGTGATGGAGCTGTTAATGAGCTGTTTGTTTGTCTGCACTCGCTGGGAGTTCACTGTGCCCTCCTCAGCCCCGTGCTGCCCTCCCTGAGGGTGCTGTGTGCAGATGGGCATCCTCTCCCAGAGCTCTGCACATCTGTCGGGAATGTGTGCATCAAAATGCTTCTGTAATCATGAGCTGGAAGCAATTCTGCTGCTGTTGCAAGAGATTGCAGTTTGCACTCTTATTTTGACTTTACAGGGTCGAGGTAAAAAAAACCTGAATGAATGCTTTAGTCACTGAAGGAAGTTTGTACCTTGCTGGGCATATAAATGTGTGCAAGTATATTTTCATCAAAGCTGGCATGTGGAGTAGAGAGAAGTCATCTATGAAATGCTTTTACAGACAGCATTTCTTAGCAGGGGTGTTTGCTTTGTTTGCTTGTTGCAGTTTGAATAGTTTTTAGAAAATCTACCATGAAAGAAAGAGTTAAGAGCTGTACTGGGAGAGAGTTGAACTGGTAGAGATTTCATTTTAAATTGGGTTAACTGTTGCTCTGTCTTCTCTCTTGCATCAGAAATTGATTTTCCCCTTTGCAGAAGTTTCTGCACTCTGGTATGGGTGGGGCAGAAGTTTTTCAGGCAGTTTAATGTGCCCAGGCAGCTCTTTCAGGTGCTCTGAGTTTGTTCCATGGTGGCCATGAATTTGTTCAGCTGGGAACTCTTTCCAGAAGTGCTGCTTCCTGCTGTCTGGGCATATTTGGAGAAAATTAGTGTTCACACACCTTACAGGTGAATTCTTACTTCATTTTAGTGTTTTTCAATTTGTTGTTTTCCCTGTAGGACATTGCTTTTGCCTTATTTTGTACATTTATAAAAATTACTGCTATAACCTTAGAAATATTTATGAGTAGATACATAAGGTTTTATTGCAGTCCTGCTCTATAATTGGTGGTTTATGGGTTCCTTAAGGAGAAGGAAAATGGTTGTTTTGAGTCTATATAGTGAAGAGTTGGCAAAGTGGTGTTGTCTGTGAGTGTTTTCACTGCAGCTCTGTGCTGTCACCCTGACCAGTGAGCTCAAGACCCCTCAGAGTCTCCTGGTTACCTTGGGAACCAGGAATGGCTGCATGGGGTAAGTGACCACTGCCTTTCCCTGCCCTCTCCTTCAAACCAGCAGGGATGTTTGGAATTTATATTGTGTATTTTCTTTTTTGTAAATATCTAAAATACACTTCTGGGCCACCCCAGTCTCCATAGCCTGAGGCACATGCTCTGTACAGTTCCCTTGGGCAGGGAGGTGAAAATCATCTTTTTCCTCTTTGTCTCCTCTTCCAAGTGAGGACTGCTCCCTCTGACCACTCATTATGCAGAGAAACTGTGCAGAACTTCCTGTGCAGAAATGTCATCCCAAATGACAATCACAGAATACCACCGAGATATCTTCGGGGAGGAGACTGGACTACAATGCTGGGCACAATCCCAGAATTTCAGGAAGAGGGATTATTTTAAGACCAGAAAATTCTTGCCTAAGTTTCGCATTGTATTTTCATTATCATGATGCTAAACACCCTGTCTTTAAAGCAGCCTAAATTGTAATTAAATCCAGGACTCAGCCTAACAAGGGCTCCCTTGGCTCTCGTGGCTCAGCCCTCAGTGCAGCTGTGGGAGGGAAGAGGAGAGCACAGCACTGTCACAGCCTGGGCAGTGAGAAACGACTTCGAACTTCAGTTCTGCAACAGCAAAAGTCCTCATAGGAGGCAGAGGGATGTTTTGATTCATCTGAAGTGTCTGATAATAAATTATTGGAGTACCTATAGATGAGGATCCCACTGTTAGCACGAGAGTCACTTGAAAATTAATTGCATAAAGCTACACGCAAAAATTGGTGCTTCATTTGTGAGCACGTGGAAGATGTCATCTCCTCTGCAAATGTTCTCTGAAGAATGTCCTTCTGCCCACTTGAAATGGAGCTACTTTGATGAGCTCAGCTGAAATGTAAGAGATCCTGAAGTTCTGGTATTTGAAAAAAAAAAAATGTCATTGAATGTACACCAATGTGTGAGATTTCACCTGGGAGTCTGAAGAGTGGGTCTGCAGGAATATGGGTTAGACAGCCCAATATTTAGTGTAAATACAGGAGTTTTGTTCACTAGATAATTTTGACATCTTTTCCTCCAGTAAAACTGCTTATGAGTAAGTTTATTTACAGAAAATGTGTTGCTTTTGATAGTGTGCTTCAGGGAAGGCTTGTGGGTGAAGAGTTGAGGGCAGAAGAGTTCGTGTTTAGCCCTGTTCAAGGGAGTGAGAGGTGGGAGCACTTTCACTTGATTCATGAATTTAAAAGAACTTTTCTAGACAGCAAAAAAAAATTCTCTCCTGGATGAAGAAAGCAAGTGCAATCCAGCAGTAGAAGGGAAATTGTGCTGCTGTCTGACCAAAGAACTGCCCTTCTCCAGGTGCTTCACCTTTCCAACCTTGCTGAGGTACCACCCACCGACTGTCCTCAGGCAGGACCCTGTGGGCAACACTTGGATCTTCTTAAATTCCTCATGACCAAGAGCAGAAATTGTTTTCTGCCCCTCGAGCTTCATGAACCAGATCTGTTAACACGACTGATACAGAATATTGATGCTGGGGAAAACAATGTAGTCTGTTTGCCTTTATTTATTTCTAACATCTGGTATTTAATATCCCACCAAATTGCTGCTATGCCAAAAGCTTTTGATTTGAACTCTGGGAATTGATTTTAAACTGCCAGTAAATACAGAATGATGGTAACAGTCTCCATTAGCCATTAATCATTTATGTCAAAGTTACTAATTTGAACTCCAGCTTGTGTAAACAACTCGGATGCTTTAGTGTGTAAGCCCTGTTGAGCTGCCCACTGACACTGCATTATTTACTGATACTGCCCTGTAGCCATTAAATCTGTCTGCAGCTCTCACTGCTGTCTGGATTTAATGCACTCCTGACTTCCTGCGCTGGGAGCCTTGAGCTGGACTCGCTCTTAAGGAGGAGAATTCCATCGTTCAATTCCGGAGCACAGAGCTCCACGATAAATCCCATCCTGAAAAAATCAATGCAGGAAGGTAAAGATTATCAGGAGAAACGTGGCATTGCCCTGGAATTTGCACCTGCCTCTTTGAAACACGCAGCTACCTAAATAAAGAGGTGTCCTCGTGGCAGGATTAACCCATCAGGTTCACCTGTGGATTTGTTGCTATCGTTCCCACAGGAATTTGTCCTGGCGTGGAGACTTGGCAAAGAGGAAAATGCAAAACGTGGAGTCCCTGGTGTGTGGGTTGGGGTGAGAGACATGAGCTGTGCTGGGCGTGTGCCACGGAGCTGGGGTCTGTGCCAGCCGGGATGGGAGCCACGCAGAGCCGCGAGAGCGTGGGCACAGGTGGCACCAGGCTGCCTTCGCAGGGACCAGGCTGTTCAGGGAGCCCTTGACCTGGCATCCCTTCCCCTTTCCTTGCTCACAGCTCAGCCGTGGAGATGTCAATCCCAATCCCAATCCATTGGCTCTTGGAGAATGGAGCTTTATTTTCAGAGATGGAAAGTTGGGGGCTGGTTTCAGACGTGCTCAGTGCTGGACGATGGGGCTGCCACTGAGCACAGGGACAGTTCTGACAGTCTGCAACCCTTCAGAAACCCCAGTTCTTACTCTAGAGATATATTTTTTTTTAATCTTTTCTATCCAGTTTTTACATTTCAGTGCTTTGTTGGAAATTCTGATTTCCGATGGCATACAGTTAGAATTTTTGGTGTGAATGGAAGTCCATTAAACTGGGAGCTGGCAAATCTGTGAGCACCCTCTCGTGGGCTCCCCCTGAATTACAGTGTATTCCATCCTCCCAAATTTCTCTTTTTCCATGCATTTAAGTCTAGTTTACAGATTTTAACACATGTACTTAGAGAAGAGTTCTTGATATTTCACTAAATACTTGCGGTTGCAAGTCACAGAATTCCAGATCAGAGAATTAAAATCTCATTCACAAACAATTTATATTTAAGGGCGTGGAATGAGTGTCAAACAGGCATAAAGAAATTTAAATTCAGCTTGGTTTGTGTGAGGTTTTTATCCAGCATAAAACCTTGTATTTCGAACAACAGGGCTAAAAATGAGTGGACATTTTTTCTCTTTTTAGAGATATAGGTGATATGGGTAATTTATGTGACTTTGGAGACTGGGAATTCCATATTTAGTGTGTGGTTTTTGGGATTTTTTTGGCTGTGAGCATCTCTGTCCAAAAAAAATGTGCAATTCTGTACTCTTTGGGCTCTGTAGTCCAGAATTACCTGCCCCGCCTGAGTCTGATAATTCCACACATCCCACTAATTGCTCTGGATGCATCTAACTGTGCTACACCACCTTTTCATGTCTTCTTAGAAATAATTAGGCACTTGAACAGCAGTTGCAATTTTTCTCAAGTGACTAATGGTGAGCTTTGAGAAGGAAGTTATCCCAAGGATTTATTTCTGTGGATAAATACTAGTTTTCCGTGCAATGCCCTTGAGCATTAAACATCCTATTACCTTCCCCTATTCATTTTAGCAATTAGAGCTGCTCTCATTTGAGAAGCACCTCCGGTAAGCTGCTCTCCAGAGCTCTTCCACTTGGCTCCCTCAGCTCTTCCCAGGTTGGGGCTGTGATTTTCTCGAGGCAGCTCGAGGCGAGAGTCGTTCCTTCGCGCGTTGCTGGTGGGATCCAGCTGGGCGTGCGATGCTCCGGAGGAGCGGGGCGGGTGCCAGCTGGCCTCCCAGGGGCTCAGCTCCTCCAGCTCAGCTCCTGCCAGGCTGCCAGCTCACAGCCCACGCTCCCCTTCCCCTTCCCTAATGACAGGGAATGGAGCCTGCCCGCAGACGGGCTGGTTGGGACTGGGAGAACTGGTTTGGGTTGCAGTGCGATGGGTGCTGGAGCTGCCCTGCTCCTCAAACCTTCCTGGTGTTACTTTCAGTAACTTTAACTTGTAAAAGCTTCTCCTCTCCCTTCCTGCTTTATTGATAAGTAGAGAGGAGTCTTCCCTGTGCTTAACCTTCCAAGGAAATGAAGTTTGGCTTTCAATTTGTTTCCTCAAAGCCACCATCCCGAGGCTCTCCCTCCCTTCACTGACCCTCCTCACCAGAGCAAGCACTCAGTCATCTGTCAGGCAGGCTGCGTTATTCCCTGGAATCGTTTGAAGGTGCTGTGGCACCTTGGTTGCTCACAGAGCCTCAGTGATGGATTTGAAGCTGTATGATTACAGGTAAATGAGAGGTACAAGATGAGCTGCCATTAACACCTGGATCTCTGATTTCCTGTGTTCCAGGATGGCGTTCTTCCTGGAGGAGGTGATGACTTGCACCAAGCGTCTCCTGGAGGTGATATCTGGCTGGCTGCCTCGACACTTTTTCGGTGCAATCCTGGTTTCTCTCCCAGCTCTTGCAGTTTTTTCACACTTCACCTCTGATTTTGAAACAAATATACATGTAAGTTGTGGCACTGCGTTCCATAATGTGACGGTTTGGAGCTAACAAAGCTTGTTGCTTGCCTGCCTTCCCCCACCTCCCTCCTGCTTTACATCTGTTTGATACAGATCCCTTGGAGGGATGGGGCTTTGTGGATGATGGCATTCCTAGTTTGTTATATAAACACAGTCATGGTGAAAACTCTCAGACAAAAGAGGAGAGCATACCTAGAAATTCCTGCTGCTTGCAATACTTTTTTTCCTCTTAGACCAAGCACTTCTGCAGGAATTTGTTTGAGATAACACAAGTGGTTTATCTCAGGATTATCATCCTGGGCTGCATTTGGAGTTTGGAGTCAGAGAAGCTGGATCAGTGAACCTCAGCAGTGAGAACAGTATTACTGAGGGGTGTTTTGGCTTTGCAGAGTGAGATGAAGGAACTCAAAGGAAAGAGCACTTGGTACCTAGAAATGGTCATTGCAGGGGCTGTGGGAATGGTTAGAGGAATGCAATAACTGCCTTCTGAAAAGGAATGGAAATAAATTGGCATATTTAACCCAGACACAGAGATGCATAGGGAATTTGGTGTCTCTGTTATGAAAAGCTCTCAGAGGGGGAGAACAAGGGGTTAAACATTCATAGAATCACAGAATGGTTTGAATTGGAAGGCACCTCTTGTTCCAATCCCCTGCCATGGGCAGTGGTGAGGAGGGGGAAGAACAGTTTAATTTTAAGGCCAACTGTAGCATAAAATCAGGACTTAAAAACTGTGAATAAAATGGCCTCAAGCCGCAGAGGAAAGATTGGTTCTCTGCAGGTTTCTCTTGGGCAGCACAGTGTGCCATCCTTCCTTTCCAGGATCTTCAGGGAATTGTGTTTCACAAAGCTTTTGCTATTTCAGGGCCCTGGGTGTAGGTAATGACCAGATCCTCTTCACTCTTCCTATCACAGCTTATTCCTGGGTACCAGCAAGTGTTTGTTCCATGGGAACGTGTGACCACACATTTTTTGGTCCTTGCTGATTTAAACACACATCCCGTGGTTGTCACAGTCACAGGAGAGTGTGGTTGACATTCTGTTACATCCCATGCTTAAGATCATTCTGCAGCTTCTACCTTTTGGAACTATAGTTAAGAATTTTTAAGCTGTAAACTGATTTCTTTTGTTCATTCCGTTTAATGATGGTCTTTCCCCTGCATGATTATCAGTAAACTAACTGTAGGAATGTTTTCCTCAAGGGAAGGGAGCTGAAAACCTTCAAATCTCTCAAATCTGTCCATTGATTTTGATCCCATCCCATTCATCACCATCCTTGATCATCTCTCCAGATGTTTCAGCTAATGTCAGAACCACTTCTTGAGTGTGTTCTCAATACAGCAGCTCAGGTTGAGTGGAAACACTTCAGGCAGCAGCAGTAAAATGGTGATTTTCAGCACCAAACTGAGAATGAACTTTGCTTTCTTTCCTCTTGCAGGTGCTCCAGAGTCGTGGGGCTGTTGGCTCACTCTCCAAGAGATGTCCCAACTCGGCTTGTGCTCAGTGTTTCCACACTCACGGAGCTCTAGGAAATGGAGTCAATCTATAGAGGGTCAGGTAAGTGTCCTCCTTTACTATGACATGGTTTTGCAAAGTTTTTTTTTTTATTCATAGCATTTTATACCCTCCCTGGATATAAAATAATTGAAATGAAAATTAACAAAAAAACAGCCATTAAAAAAAAAAAACTTTCCAAAGCCATGCATCCATAGTAAAATCCAGCACATCCTGACCCTCTATAGGCTGGCTTCATGCTGGGCCATCACTTGGAGTGAGAACCAAGTGCTCTGCCACTTTAGGAGACCTGAAATGGGGGGAAAAAAGTAAGTTTAAGTTATGTTGTTTTTTTTATGGACACTTCAGAAATTCTTTTTATCCATTTTTGGGTCATTTAAAAAATCAGCAGTTGTGCTTGTGGTTTAAAAATGGTGGATGATGTAAGGATTTTTCCCATACGCTGTGTCTGCTCTCAATCACATGCTTGTTTGTTATGCCACAGGACTGCCAGGCTGCAGAGTCTGCGCTTCAAGCTGCACAGGACACCTGAAGGGAGAGAGAAAGGGAGAGAATGATCATTTCATGCTGTAAAAAACAGCATAAAGCTACACCAGAACTCCTTAATCCGAGTGTGGAGTCTCTGGTTTAGCTTGGATGGTCATGAATATTCTTGGGAAACCAAAACAAGTGCATCAGCTTGAGAGTTTTGAGCACTGTGAGGTTGTACCTGGGAAATGAAGGTGCCCTGGGCAGTGCATCTGTCCTGCACTTCCTTTCCTTTATCCAGTAAGGGTGTGGGAAGGTAAAGGGGTTTTGAGATGGAGCTTTTGGAACAGAAAACGTGACATTATCCTTTCAAATGTGCACAAGTGGTCTTGTTATCAAGCTGCCAATGACTGAAGCTGCCTTTTGTCACCGAGGCAGATCTTTCCTTGCCTGAATTCAGCTGTTGCAGGACAGTGTGAGAACATTCTCGAGAAGTGTTTTTAAAAGCAGGCAGGTGGGGGAAATTCAGCATTTTCAATGCAATGGAATTTCAATATTCAGTTTAAAGCAGGCAGAATCTAACCCCAGCAGTGGAGAGGGGGTTGCCATGAATTTTCACTTTCTTTTTTTCCCTTTTTTTGGACTGAGAAGAGGCACTGAGCTTTTGACAAAGGTAAGCTGGAGGCGCCGGACATTGCTGAAATAATGCTGTGTGATTAAAAAAAACTCCATCCAGGGAAAAGTGGTGACAAACCACCTGTGCTAAAGGTTTTCTTGCTCCTGGAAGGGAAGATATCCATGTTCACGTGGGATCACTTGCTGTGCCCATCATCCAGGTGGAATTAGAGCCTTCTCCCTGCTGTCCCCCATTCCCTGCCGGCGTGGATGGGCCCCGGGTGGCTGCTAACCCAACTCTCTCTCTCTGTTGCAGTACACCATGTTCATGTGTTGTGCCATTCTCATCACCATTGTGCAGTACTGTAACTTCTGCCAGCTCAGCTCCTGGATGAGATCCCTGCTGGCAACCGTGGTGGGAGCAGTGCTGCTCATCCTGCTCTACGTCTCCTTGTGCCCCGCCAGGTGAGCCTCGGCCCGCGGCTGCAGGGGGACACATCTGGGCTTCTCCTCAGGGAAACAAGGGGCTGAGCCACAGGATTTTCCTGTCTGCCATGATTTTCTTCAGCATCTCCACTTTAATGGTTTCATTTCTTCATTATTTATTTTTTTGAAGGATTTCAGGGGGCCCTCTTCTGTGTGACACTCTGTCCTTCCTGATGTGTTTCTAGGACACAGTGACAGACCCACAGAGTTGCCTTTCAGCACTAGTTTGAGAATCTGTTTTATTAAGGAATTTCCCAGGTGTTTGGTGGTGCCAGAGAGCCCAACTGCTCCCCAACACTCCTCTGGATTTATTTTTGCCCTTAGGAACCACGTATTCTTCTTCCACCTCCTTCCTCAGTGCATTTTCCAGTGTGGAAGGCAGGTGCTTAGGTTTAATGGGATCTAATACCCAGTTCCATTCTCAGTTTCCTGCCTTTTCAGAGGACTCTGCAGAACTGTGACCAGAGGAATCAAGAGAATGCAGTTTCTGTGCAATAACCTTAAGTTTTTCCAGTTTTCCTCTGATAAAACAGTTTTCCACAAGGAGAACTTGTTTGCAGTATTCTCCTGCTATTTTATTGCCAAGAGAGTCAAGGGGTTCCTTCCAGCCTTCTATTGGCAAAATTTTATAATCAACTTGTACTTCTCAGTGGTTTAAGACCCTCTCTTGGGATGGACTTAGCAAGGTCTTCTCAATTAGTCAGTTCCTCTCCTTCAGAGACCTGGTGAAAAACATGAAAAAAAAAACCCAAACAAACCCAAAAGAGTTTGCAGATATGTGTTTTAGTGGATATTTAGCTTTAATTCCCTCTTCAAGTATCTTTGGTTGTCTCTTTTAATCTTGATCAAATTTCTATTAAAAACAAGGGAGAATAAAAGTCACCTCTGACACCAGTTCACATCTGTGATTTGAGGTGGCTGTAAGGGTTCAAGGGAGAAAGTCCTGGGAAAAAAATATGTTGGAGCTGAAGTCAGTTGACAAATGATTTCTAGATTGTATTGACTACAGAAAAATCCCTTTCTTGTCTGTCTGCAAAGGACATGGACAAGGAGGGCGAGGAGTTCTCTCCAGCTTCAGTGCAGAAAATGCATGTTTGGGTTCTGGAGCCTCCCTTGTCTCCTCGTGGATTTGTCCCATTGGGTTCAGGCTCCCAGTGAAACCATCATCATCTGTCCCCCAGCACTGGGTGGTCCTCTCCCAGTCACAAAGACTTCTCCCCTTGGCTTTTCCCTTTGCAGCCTTGCTACATTCACTGGCCAGCCTCAGCTTCACTGGGAATCATGGAATCACAGAGTCCTTGAGGCTGGAAAAGCCCTCAGAGACCATCGAGTCCAGCTGTTCCCCCAGCACTGCCCAGGCCACCACTGACCCCAAGTGCCACATCCACAGGGCTCTTCAATCCCTCCAGGGATGGGGACTCCACCCCTGCCCTGGGCAGCTTTTGCTGAAGACATTTTTTTTCCACTAATATCCCTCTCAACCTCCCTTGGCACAACTGAAGGCCATTTCCTCTTGTTCTGTCACTTCCCTGGAGCAGAGATCGATCCCCACCTTGCTCCAGACTCACCCCAGGTTTGGTTTTCCAGGGGAATTAGTGGAGAGCAGACCCTTGATGCCATTTCTTGATTCGTTGCTCTTCCCTAATTCCCCTCAGCAGGAGTTGCTGGAGCTCCTGCCCAGAGCTCCCTGGGGGTTCCTGGCAGAGCCTTGTAAAAGGGTAATGAAATATACTCCTGGACAAGCTCTGGGTTGTTCTCACAAGACTTTGTGCAGAAAGAAAGGCACAGAACTGAGGATTTTCCCTGCATTTCAACTTTATTAAGGGACTGGGAATGGCTCTTCCAAAGCCAAAGTGGAGACCTTGCTGTTGTGTCAGCTCAGAGCATCAGCTGAGGGCTAAAGGGGCTCTGTGAATAGTAAGAAACCCCATTATCTTAATTAATGTTACTAATGATGGGGTCTTTCCACCTGTGGTGTGGAATGGTGACCATTAATGGGCAAAGTTCAGAAATCATGGAATATGTTGTTATTTCATCCCTCAGAAATAAATATTTCAAGTAATAAAGCTGTTCAACTTCAGGTCTGAAAAGGTGATTGATAGAATTGATCTTGAACAGAAGTAAAACAGGTTTAGTTAGTGAAACCCAGTACTTCAGTTTGTCAATAATCATCTTTTTGTTCCTCTCTTACCATGATTCTGGTAATTATTTTTGTCACAGTGGCAATTGCAGCCCTGTCTGCACCACAGACAGATCAGTTCTGCAGTTTTAATTCCTTCTCCAGTTGTTACTAATCCTGAGAGTTTGATGCTCTCTTGCTACTTGATTGCACTACAGAAATTGTCATCCGAGTAAATAAGAAAAGTGCTCCAACTACTTAAGTTTCTCCAATGGCATCTTCAAAAATAGGTTCTGTGTTTGTTAAGGTTTGGGGGATTTTTGGCTTGGGTTTGGTTTTTTGGGGTTTTTTTCGTTGCTTGCTTGGTTTTGTTTTGGTTTTTGTTTATTTGGAGAGATTGGGGTTTGTCTTGCTGTGTTTTATTTTTAAAATCTTTGTGCTGTGTGCTCACATAAGATGAAGGCATAACAGAGCCTTAGAATTCTGGGATTGCTTTTCCCCATTTCCCAGGTAAGATGGGATTGTTTAACAATTACTTGTTCCAGGCATCATGAAGTTCCAGTTTCCCTTTACAGGGATTTGCATCTCTTGCTGGCTCCTTCTTCCAAGCAGATAAGTCACATTCAGACAAAATTTGTGTGAAGCTGATCAGGTCTGCAGTGCAGTTATTGGTCTGTGGAATAGAGAAGTTTAAAATTCTGTCTGAAATGCTGCAGGATGGTTTGTTTCTTGCTTTAACTTTCCCTCTGAAATCAATGCTTTTTTCATTTCAGCTCCATGGAAACTCCTCATCTAGATTTGGCACAGAACTTTAGGTAAGCTTTATATAAAATTACCATCTTTATATTTAGGGATAGAAACATTCTCAGTGAATTATGTGTAGCAAAACTTCTCATCCACAGTAATTACTTGGGAATTCAACAAATTGGTTCAGCAAGTTGTATTTAAGCTCCTCATGTAATTTCCTTTACAGATGACTTGGGTATGACCAAAACTCATCAGGGCTGCTGCTGCAGTCACAGAGTTGTGTAATGATATTTTCTCCTTAAATTGAATTTCTAGGAAATGGAGCTATGGAGGAGCTATTTAAAACAGCATCTGTTTTTCTGGTAGCAGCAGTTTTTAGAGCATTATCTGTGCACCACGAGTTGTTTATTTGATTTCCTTGGCTGATTTGCACCATTCAGAAGCAGTGTGAGTGGGATGCTCTCACAGCTGGGCAGGTGAGAATTCCCTGGTGTAGAGGATTTTCCTCTGGAAAAGCTGGAGGTGCAGCCAGCTGCCTTCCCAGGTGGGATGTGACAGTCTGGGCCTGGCTGTCACCTCACCAGGGCAGAGCAGGGAGTCAGAAAACTAAGAGCAAAAGAAATTTTAGCCCCCAGCCTTTCAAAGCAAACAAAAATCCCTTCCTGGGTTATAAATGACCCCTAAAATAAATGTGTTAAAGATTCTCTTTGGTTATTTCAGCGTTGAGTTTCTCATGGGTTTATTGCAAGTTTTTGCAATACCATTTTGAAGTGTTTTTAGTGGTCCTTGGTATTAGACAAGTCTGAGTTTGCTAATTGCAAATTTGGGGGCAATATTTAGGCCATGTTGGGTTGGAGTGAACTGTGGGCTTGGTAATGCATCTAAAAGGGGTTTCCAGAGACATGTTGCTTTTGCTGGGAGGATGTGTCAAAACAAAATTACTTTTTAATAACTCTCATCTTCTTTGGGTATTTGTTCACCAAGGACTCAGCACTTAATACAGTATTGGGGTCGAGGGGGGCTTTGGCTTTTCCTCCATAGGTTTTCCTTTTTCCTGGTTTTGATTCATGGAAGTTCGTTTTGATAACAGAATTCCAGTTAATAGAATCCAGAATGGAAATTTGGAACCAAGAGAATAGAGGGAGCTTTTTATTTTCTGTAGGCATTAAAGTGTGGTGATCTCTCCATCAGTGTCTTAGGATCAGCCTGAGTTTGGATCCTTAGTATTTTGATCTTTTATTTTTAGTGGCTTATTTTTAGTTTGTGAAGCTTTTGTGCTGCTCAGAATTCCAAACCTCTTCCCCAGCAGCTTAGCAGGCTCCTGGCCAGCTGCTGGTCACTGACCAATAATTCATCCTGCCTTAACTCACTGACAGCTGGGGCTTCCCCTCAGTGACAGAAATCTGTGAAAAGATCACCTGTCAAGCACTGTTTTCCTGCAGACACTTTTTTTTCCCATAAATATGTAACTTTTACCTCAGGGCAGGTGAAGGTGAGAGTTGTTGAGGCCCAGACCATGGAGGTGTCTCTTGTGGGAGTGAGTGAGCTGTGGAGAGAGCTCTGCCTCCTTTTCAAGGCTTCCCTTGTGACCTAAAGGCCAAGTAAGGCAGTGACCAAAATACCTCACTCATGAAACATTTCTAAACTTCATTTTCCACTTTTTATTAGGATGTTGTCTGTGCTCCTTCAGCTAGGGAAGAGACCCCTGTGCTGACTCTGCTCAGCACTGCCTTTCAGTCCAGCTCCCCTGGCCTGACCTTGCCCAAACTCGTCCATTAGAAAGTATTGGAAGATAAAAGAGAGAACTGGGAGTTAATCCTATTCTGTCTCTACTGTTAAACACAATTTGGCTTCCTTTTTCAAGGCTCTTTTGCTGTATATTATTGTATACCACATTTCTAGAGTACAGAATTTCCTCTTTTTTTTGGTGATGGACTAAGAAAAGGTGAAACTCTCTTAGCTTAACAAAATTTTTTGCTGCACCTTTCTGCCAGAATGAAATAAATCAGGTTCCTTGCTTACCCCATGCTCCACAAAAGTTTTCCTGTGTTCTAAGAGGGCTAGACAAGCTCGTGTTTTCCTTTAATGATGTTGTTCCCTTTCTTTGATCAGGAATAGAGATTATATTAATGTTGCCTGGGAAGACAGACAGTAGTAATGATACTGAAGTCTTAGCACAGAGTTCATCTCTGGACTGTCTGTAAATAGAAATACAGAGTTTGCCTTGTTTTCCAGGCAGCCCAATTCTTCAGCCCAAAGGATATAACCATGAACTTTGTCTTTTAAGCAAGAAATATTTCTCCTTTTCATTCCTTCCTCACCTCAGAGCAGGTGGGATGTGTCTCTTCCCAGTCTGGCTGCTCAGGGGGGAACAGCAATGGGGCACTTGAGCAGAGACTGAAATCACCTGGTTGTAGGGAGGGGTTTATAGGAATCCACTGCATGTTTTTCATGGAAAGCAGCAGTTTGATCTCCTTTTCCACACTCTTCCTCCCTTGCATTCCTCTCTCAGGTTTAGCAGGCAGAGACATCCTCTGTCAGTATAGCAAGATACCAAATCCTAACAGGGGTTACTGGCTCAGAAGCAAACTGGCTTTCCAAAAAGCTCTCTAAGTGGAAAGCCATTATCTTTATGATTTGTGATCAAGCCAAAGGAGATTCTATCTCCAGAGTCTCACTTGTTCCATGTTCACAGCCTGGATGGAGGTGCCAAGTTAATAGTGAGGGGGCTGTGCCAGGCAGCATTTCACCAGTTTGAGTTAAAGAAACATTGTCAGCTCAAGATTTCAATTTGAATGACTTTTAAAATCAGTTTTCTGCTCCAGCACCTCATAAAAACTAGAATTGAGGGAGTCTGGGGAGAGGAGTTGATCCTTTCTCTTGGAGGTGTGGGAGAGTTTTTCTTCTTTTCATTCCCAAGGGTGACTCCAGGTCATGGCTGCTGCCTGGGGGAGGTGATTTTCAGTCCTGGAGGTGCTGCACCCTGGTCACTGCAGCATCCACAGACTGGATTTCCACATGAGGACATGCAGTCCCTCTCTCCTTCGGGCTGGCATTGAGGCTTCCCATACTCAGGCACAGCCACAAGGAGATAAAAATGCTCTGGAGAAGGCACTGCAGCTTCCTTTTGGGCTCCCACCCTGAGTCCCTGTTAGTGAAGGGAGTCACTCCTGTACCTGCAGATCTCAGGGCTGCTCCCCATGAGGCCATCGAGGTCAGGCCACGCTGAGCAGATCATGGAGAGCTCCCAGGAGTGGGGATTGGGAGGCAGCAGCTCCTTCCCTAAAGGCAGATCTTCCCTTCCAGTGTTCCTGACAGAACGTTTGTGGTGCTCACCTAATTCAGCTGAAGAGGAGCTAAAGTACTTTGAGGAGTGTTTGGTACAACAAACTGTAAATATAAAGCCTTTAATGACTTAAATAAATCCCTGTGGCAGGAATGTGTGATGTTAGAGGAGATTATCTGGATCAGACTCGTAGTCTCAGAGCAGTGCCAGAGTCATTGCTCAGATCCTTTCACAGATCTCTGCCCACAAGATGTATGAAATAATGAACTCAGATTCAGAGGAAAACCTGAATTGTGCTCCTTATTCCAGATTCCTTCCTTACCTTCCCCAACCTCTTCTTATTTTCCAAGATATTTCCTCTCACCTGCCCTCCCCTCATTTTGTTTTATAAGTCTGTCAAGCTGGGAGGGCATCTTGTCCTATACCTCCAGAAGAGGTAGCAAGGATTGTATTTCAGGAATTGTTCCCTTCTAGTCATTAATTATGGAATCATTTAAGCTGGAAAAGACCTCCAAGATCAGAGAATGATAGAATATCCTGAGTTGGAAGGGACCAACAAGGATCATAGAGGCCAACCATTAACCCAGCCAGGGCCATCACTAAACCATGTCTTTGTCTTAGTCTCTGACTTGTCTTTCAAGGGAGGAAATAAACAGGTTCATAACAGATTCTGTTGAGAATAAGGGAGGAAGGAGTGTCTTGGTACAGCCATTACAGGAGCCTGATGGTGGGGCCCTACTTTGAGTTGAGACATCTCCTCCTTTCATGATCCCCTTGTGGAGAGAGAATAAAATGAATATACCTTCACTTCTCCTAGGAGAAGTATATTTATGATAGAAAACAAAAGAAGTCATTTCTAATGTAATCTGTCCTGTCTTTCATCTGAAATTCAACCTGCACACTCTGTATTGTAAATATTTCACTCACAGGAAGCTTTTTTCCCCATAGGCTTTCTGTGAAAAAAGTTAATAGATACAAAGACTGTGGCACAGAGAAATGGTTTTGGATATGGGACACGTTCATCTGTCTCACAGCTGTGCCATGTTTTTGTTTCATCACACTTTTCTGTCAATCAAGTATTTGAGAAAGAAACTCAGAAAAAGAAAGTGTGCCTGTAAGTTCAATTCTAAAATATTTCCAACATGGAAGCCTGTCCCCCATGGACATGAAGCCACAAAATGAACTGAGAAATGTTTTCATCTGTTACAGTAACAAATTCAGCCTTCTCTTCTTGAGCTGTTGCTCCAGTTGTGCTGAGTTTTGATCCCTCCCTGCCTTCCCAGAGAAATGCAGGCAGGTGCTGAGTATGGATTCCTTTCTGGCTCTCCAGGAGAAAGGTTGATGTGATGCTTTCCCTTTTCAAACCATCTCTTAACTTGAAAAACTTCAGCACATGTCTGCTCATAGCAAATCTTAAGCTTTGGCATAATTTTATCCAAGAAATGCAGTTGGATCCCTGTAGAAATGAGTGCATGCCAAGCTGGCTGCGTTCAGCCTTCGCTTCTGGGATTGCATAGGTGGGGCCTTTGCAGATTCAATTTGTGTCTTTGCATCTCTCCAGAAAGTTGAGATTGAGAAGTGCAGATGTCTCCTTGTTCAGGGTGGTTTGGCACTGGCAGATGCTCCATCAGCGCCTCATAATCTGCTCAGGCAGGCAGCGAACTGTTGAAAGGATCTGAAATATTGCTCCCAATCTATGGCAGACAGGAATTTTTGATTATTTTATGTAATCTTGGCACTTTGAGAAACTTCCTCTCCGTACCATGAAGAGCTGAAGTGGTTTTATCATAGAAAAGATGTCAGCACAGAGCTGCATGTTCTCCACTTTCTTGCAGTTCATAGAACCACAGATTGGGTTGGGTCAGAAGGACCTTAAAGCTCATCCCCTTCCAGCCCCCTGTCATGGGGTTTCTCCATGATGTCTTTTACAGGGTTGTCTTCTTCCAAACCCTTTTGTTTGTACCATTAAAGGCACATGGCAAAGGTTCCTGGTCCTTGATGAGGACACAAGGCAAAGACACAGGAGTGTAAAGCAGCTGGTTCTGAATATTGGAGGTAATAAAAAATACAAAACCAGATAAATTCCACAAAACTCACACACAGCCCCACGTACAGACATTCAGTGCACTCAGATACCTAAACACACACACAGGTACATATTTACATGCAGTGCTTTTAGTTATATATTTAGATAGAATGATAACTGTTTCCTTGGTGAAGTCCTTAATACAGGATTGGGCAACTTCTGTGCCACTGAAACTGATGATAAGGAAATACTTGGTGGGTTTAAGGATGTAATCGGTGAGTTTAAAAATTAAATTAATTCTCTGGCATTTTCTTAACAGCAGATGAAGTTCCCGACGCATATTTTATAATTTAGTGTGTAACTGCACTTCCCACACTTCCTTTTCCAGTTCTAACAGCAGAGGAGTTCTAACTGTGGAGCAGGGATGGCAGTGCCCTACCTTAAACCTGTGTTCTCCCCTTTGTGCAGCTCCAGAAGGAGCCCCTGCAATGGCTCAGCGCCCAGCGACACGAGGCGGCCAGCAGAGCTCATCGGCCAGGAGGTGGTTCTGGTGTCCTTCCTGCTGCTCCTGCTGGTCTGGTTCCTGAACCGCGAGTTCGAGGTCAGTTACCGACTGCACTACCACGGGGACGTGGAGGCAGATCTGCACCGCCACAAGATCCAGAGCATGAGGGATCAGGCTGACTGGCTGCTGAGGAATATTATCCCATACCACGTGGCCGAGCAGCTGAAGGTGTCCCAGAGCTATTCCAAAAACCACGACAGCGGCGGGGTGATCTTTGCCAGCATCGTGAACTTCAGCGAGTTCTACGAGGAGAACTACGAGGGTGGCAAGGAGTGTTACCGAGTCCTGAACGAGCTCATCGGGGACTTCGACGAGCTGCTGAGCAACCCCAAGTACAGCAGCATCGAGAAGATCAAAACCATCGGGGCCACCTACATGGCGGCGTCGGGGCTGAACACCTCGCAGTGCCAGGACAGCAGCCACCCCCACGGGCACCTGCAGACCCTTTTTGAATTTGCCAAAGAAATGATGCGGGTGGTGGATGACTTCAACAACAACATGCTGTGGTTTAATTTTAAGCTCCGGATCGGCTTTAACCACGGCCCCCTCACGGCAGGGGTCATCGGCACCACCAAGCTGTTGTATGACATTTGGGGGGACACTGTGAACATTGCCAGCAGGATGGACACCACGGGCGTCGAGTGCCGCATCCAGGTGAGTGAGGAGAGCTATCGCATCCTCAGCAAGATGGGCTATGACTTTGACTACAGGGGGACGGTCAATGTGAAGGGGAAGGGTCAGATGAAGACCTACCTTTACCCCAAGTGCATGGACAACGGGATCGTGCCGCACCACCAGTTGTCCATATCTCCAGACATTCGGGTTCAAGTGGATGGCAGCATTGGGCGGTCTCCGACGGACGAGATTGCCAACCTGGTGCCTTCTGTACAGAATTCTGATAAGATAGCTCATGGCACAGATAACTCAGAAGCCAAGGACATCCTTCCTTCCGCCAAGAAGCCCCAGAAAGACGCGGCGAAGGCAGAGGAGAGGTGCAGGTTTGGCAAAGCTTCGGAGAAGGATGACTGTGAGGAAGCAGGGACTGAGGAGGTCAATGAACTGACAAAGCTAAATATCTCTAAGAGTGTATGATGAACTGTCAGAGTTGCATGAAGTGCTCTGTCCATAGAAACACACAGACTTTTGCAATTGGCAGTTTTCTTTTTCAAGAGAGACCTTCTCCACACCTGGGTTGTACGTTTGTGTTCATTTCGGCGCCTGGGGCTGTGTGGATCATGGCTCTTCAGGGCTTGTTTTCATCCATCTCTCTCCTCCATGCCCCAAATCACATCCCAAGCTCCCCAGCTCCCTGTGCAACCATCTTACAGCTGAGTAGAGGATATTAAGTGCCTTCAGATATACTCCATTGGACTCCCTGTCAAGGTACAGAGGCCCCAAGTGAAATCATAGCTTTGGGTATTTATCTAATTTTAAAGAAAAGAAAAGCTGTGGTTATATCATTTTTATTGTTGTTTCTCACAAAACACTTTTTTTGGCTAATGCAACTCCTTGGGTTTTTTATATCTCTCAGAACAATGTTTTACTGTTATCAGACCTTTTGTATGTAACACACAGACATGTGCATGTATCTACCATATGAGACTGCTATAAAGTGCCAGTAATGCACCACAAGAATGTCTGGGCGAGGGGTGGCACCCTTTGGGTCGGGCTGGAGGGGGAGTTGTGCCATGGCTCAGCCTTCAGGCAGGGCAGGAGGAGCAGCTGCTGTCGTCCTGTTCTCCTTTCCCGATGCTTTCTGCAGCCTCCATGTGCCATTGTGTGCTTTGGATACACTTCTTTTCCATATAGCCAATGAGTTACTGAGATGTGGGAATGGAAGGAGGGTTGGGACAGTGCCAGCTCTGGGGCCAGGTTTCCAGAAGCAGAGAAGAGACCACGGGAGTGCTGCGGTTCAGGGCTCCCGACCCCGAACGCGGCTCAGTGGGCTAAGGTAGGTGACATCGGTGTCTCTGAGCTGATTGGAGAGAGAGAGAGGGAGAGAGAAGCAAAATAAATGTTTTGGGAATGCCTTTATTTATTTATTTATTTATTTCCTGTTTGGTTTTTTGGGGTTTTTTTATTTGGTTTGGGAATTTTCGCCTGCGGAAGAGACCCGGAGAGATGAATTGTTCATGGGTTTAACAGGAGTAATAAGACAGTGTTTGAGCCTCTTTGAACTACCAACCACTGTGAGGATGTTACCTTAGGCAATATTTGTTTCCAAGCTGGCAACACTTTGGAAGCCACCAAACACAGTTGAGTATTCCAGCTTCCCTCCAGACTGAACCAATGGTGCTGCACAATATTTTTTAGGATTTTTACACACACACAGACACACACACAGTGCTTTTGCAGCAGGGAAGAGAACAGCATGCTCCCTTCCTGCTGCTGAAAGCAGGGTTAGGGAAAAGAGTCCTTGTAGTGAGCTGAGAAGCACAATCATTTCCCTGTCCTGAGGATGACTCTGTGCAGGTCCCTGGGAGCAGAGGCCTGTGGGAGCCCAGGAGCTGCTTGCACGGAGGGAACTGTGCCATTAGGGGCTTAGGCTGTGCCAGTCTGCCCTCTGCACGCTTCCACCACCTCCCTCTCTGGGGTTTGATGCCCTGCTGTGGATCATACTGACCATTCAACTATTCTAGTTCAGCCACCTCCCTCTCTGGTGTTTGATGCCCTGCTGTGGATCATACTGACCATTCAACTATTCTAGTTCAGCCAACTCCCTCTGACACGAAATAAAGTGAAAGGATTGTTATGCCCAAAGGAAGTTGATCAGCCAGGGAAGAGCTGGGGAAAGGCTGTGCTGCACTGGCTGCGTGCTGCTGGGGGCTCTGAGTCTTTCCATCTGAACTTGAGTCAGAATGTATCAATTCTTCTTACCCCCATGTGATTTTGGGGTATGAGTAATAAATATTTCCATTGTGGGGTTCCTGTTCAGCTGGTGGAGATTCATCTCCACGTTCAGCACGAAGCCCTTGAAGCCTTTGTCAGATGTGAGTCTCTGAGATTTCTGGATCTCAGTTAAACAGAACTCTGCACGCTGGTCCTGCAAAGCTGCTGTTTATGCATGTCAGTATTCCATTTGATAGGAAAGCTGTTCAGAATTCACCTTCTTCGCTCAATCTACCAGCACACACCAAACCAGGGGATCCTCACCCCAAATCCCTGTGCCACAGATGGTGTTGCCTGCTTGGAGGCTGTTCCTGATGAGCAGCAACATGAGGTGGTTTTGAGTGCACAGTTTTCCAGGAGCTTCCTTCTCCCTAAGTTACAACTCCCCCCTCCCTGTAGTGGATTGCACTTCCAACTGTCAGGTAGTAATTCTGCAAATACCTCTTGCATCCGAAGAATGTATTCCTGAAACCATTGTTAGGGTTCTTGGTTCAGTTAAGGTGTGTCAGTATTCCTTTTCCTACAGTCAAGGAGCTAACATGATCCAGAATTGTTTACATGCATTGTAATGTTGTGTTTTTGTCTCAGAGTCCTTCCAGCCTTTCTCCCTGTCACTTCTTTCTCCCAGTTTTATAAACTCTGCCCATCCTTGCTCTCTCCCTGCTCAGCTGTGTGCAAGGGCAGAGCTCAGTCAGGATGCACTGGCTCCTTGAGGTGCTGCACAATAACCAAACCTCCACCAGCCCCAGCCCTGCACCCCGGGAGAGGTTGGCAACCTGTGGTTAAACCCGAAAGGAAAAGGTGCTGGAATGGGACCCCAGACCCAAAGCACTTTCCTCTTCATTGTTCCAGCACTTCAGGATGCAAAATCATCCTCCTCCAGTCTTTAAAGTACACAAAGCTCCTGTGCTGCCATGGTGTGGGGCTGCAGGAGTATCCCTGGGTTTATGGGAACATCCAAATACCAAACCCCAAAGCCACCAGGGCCTCTCTTTGTTGGCACTAAGCAAATAAAGGCACTGAGGACAGCAGCACTGGTGGACTCTGAAATCAAGGGCTGTTTGCTCTGGGAACTGCTGGTGATGTTACTCTGCCTTAACTCTGGACTGGGAAAAGAATCCTGCTGGGTGAGCAGTGGTGCCTCGTTTGCTCATCAGGGCAGCAGCAAGAATCCCACAGCTGGGGCTGCAGGGCTGCCAGGGCTTCAGTCCCTTTAATGCTGTGTAGTAACCAAATCAGGCAGTTCAGTTCTCAGTGGATGGTTTGGAGGGGGAGATTTTCCAGGCACGAGGAGATACCTGTTTGTGTTGTAAAGCAGTGCAAGCTGAACCTTCACACCTCTCCTTACACTTCTGGAGATTTATCCTGACACACAAATGACTCTGGGGGCGTTTCCAGCAGCACTGTGCAGCTCTGCTGCAGAATTCCTGACACGTGTGCTGGTGGGAGGCCACAGGCAAAGTTCACTCCATTAAAATCCCTGTGGCGTGTGTGCTGTTGGCACCTGCAGTGCTGGCACCATGGGGGGGTTGGCCAGGTCCCCAAGGGTTTATTCCACAAGGACAGTCCGTGTGTGGCTGCCCTTCCAATCTTTAGGGTGGTTTAATGGCAGTGATTTTAAAATGGTCCAGAGAAGGGGGAGATTGCTGAGTATTTGTGAGCGCTGTGTTGCCTTGTGCCACTTGTGGCACCTGCTCCAGAGTGCAGTGACAAGGAGTGCACAGAGTGTTGTCAGCAGTGAGGTCTTAATCTGCTGCTAACAAACCAGAATGCTTTTTCCTCCTCGCTTCTCCTGTGATATTTCTCATTGAGAGCCAGGTAAATGGAGTTCCCATTGCCTAACTCCTGGCATTAGGATTTTGAGAAGCAGATTTGCCTGTTACTGCCCAGGATTTGGGGGCATTCCACTTTGCTGGAGGTAAGGTGAGCACTGTGAGCAGGGTGGGACAGTGCCACTGTGTGGCTGCAGCTTCTGCTGTGCCCCAGCAGTGACAAAATGAGGGGAGGAAAGCATGGATTCCCAAAGGGCTTTACAGAAAACAAAAGTATTTGGATACTCTTCCTTTAGGGCTAAAACACAGAAAGGAAGTGCCCAGAGCAAAACCAAAGCAAACCCTGTACCCAAAACAGCTTCAGCTAAAGAGGAGTTTATTCCTGAGTAAAATGGCCAAGCTTTTCAGCTTTCTGACATTTTAAAATTGCTAACTCTGACCTGTTTCCAAAACCTTCATTCTGAATACAGCAAAAGGTGTTACAAGTAAAGCCATGTCACATCTCGAGAGGCTGAGGGTGCCTGAGGTTGGCTGTAATGCCTTTGGCTGTTTAAATCTGCACCTTGACTTGGGGGGGTTTTGCCAAATTTAAAGACCCTGTTTTCTCCCTTGCCATGGTCTCGTTTGCTCCATCTGGGTGGGACACAGGGGTGGCTGTTGCCTCCCTGCTCCTCACCTTTGGGAACCTTGTCTTCCTCACTGCACAGCAGCACCTGAGCTGAGGTCACAGCTCTGGGTGCTGCTGCCGATGCCTCCCCTGAGGAAAGGGGAGATTGTGTTTGCTTGGATGTCTTGGTCCATTTTGTTGGGTCACAGCTGCAGCTTCCTCCTCGTGGTGGTGACTGAAGATACAGAAGAGGCACTTCCCTGCAGTTAAGTTTAAGAATTAAATTGAAAAATGCAGTTGTTGTTTCTTGACTGATGTGATTTTTGCAATTGCTGGAAATGCCACGGCTGGTTTGACTGTAAGTACAGAATGATTTGCATGTGGGAACAGTGAAGGGGGAGGTGCAGGGATGACCCAGTGCTGTGGCACTGCCATCTCAGTGCCCAGGCAGCTGTGAAAAGCCAGCTGAAGTCTCAGAGTAATGCTGAGACTTGACAGGCTGCTTGTGGAACATCAATTTGGGCAGGAAAGTCATTTGCTCCAATGTTCTCTCCTTTTGAGTTCTCTCTGCAGGCTGTAGCAGTTGTTGGTTTGTTTCCTGGGATAAAACTTGAATTGCTGTTTGCTGTTGCTGAGACTGAACTGTGCAGGCAGTGGCAGTGGGATTCTGCAAAATCCTATGAAAAAGTTGGAATTAGTGACAATTATACACCAATTCCTGCAGGCCCTGGAGCTGTTTGAGTGCTCCATGGTCCAAAGGTGTTTCAGTTCAGAGCTGTGGGTAGGACACAGTGTCATGGTTTGGCCCCATATGGTAACTTGCTTCCAGGTCTGGAGTCGGGGAGACAAGAGAAGGGAATGCAGAAAGAGCTGTTGGCTGCTTCCAAGGGCTGATCTGTACGTCCAGGTGTGAAGCAGAGCCTCGACTTCCCAAGCTGTTCTTGTTTTCTGGGGGCAAGGGGACTAGAGAGCCTTAAAATGGGCTGATTTTATTAAAATCTGCATTAACACCACCCTTTGAACTCTGTCCAGAGAGTTTTATTGGTGAAAGTCAGACACCAGGAGCTTATTGCCTTTGTCTTCTTTAAAGAGTTCATTTAAAATCAAACATCAGGCTCTGTAGAGTTTGAAGGAGAATATAAAATGGGTGGAGAGTGTCTTGTCTTGGTGGTGGTGCAGTTTGAGGGTGCCATGGGAAGGAGCTTTGAGGTGCTTTGCAGACACTGGGTTAAAGCTCTGGTAGAAAAAAAACCACAAATATTTTGTGTAAAATCTTTTTCAAGTCTTTGTGGTGTGAACTGAACTTCTGTCTCAGCCCTGATAAGGGGCTGGGCTGTACAACAGTACAGAACTGCTCCTTGCCCTTGGGAGTCAATATTGGCTTGGGAGAAACAAGATTAGTTTGGATGAAATAGATTGGTGGGAGATAATTAAAGCTGGTTTTTTGTGCTGGTCCCTTATTGTAGCTGCTAAACATTTGCTGCCCTTACCCAGCTGCCCTGCCCGAGGCTAGCCAGGAGCTGGAGGCAGGAGCTCATAGTCTTCCCAAACATCTGCTCTGGGGCTGGAGCTGGGCATCCTCCTCAGGAGCTGTCCCACGTGCCACTCTCCACACTGGAGATCAGTGTCTGAGGAAGCAGTCGTTGGTGTTTTACACTTTTGCAATGGTCCCAAGTCCCCTGGCAGCCTCTCCTGTTTCAGCCTTGGTGGGGTTTGCTCCATTCTCTGCCTGTTTGCTGGCTCACTGCAACAATTGCACAGAATCCCAGAATTGTTTGGGTTGGAAGGGACCTTAAACCTCATCTCATTCCCCCCCCTGCCATGGGCAGGGACACCTCCCACTGTGCCAGGCTGCTCCAAGCCCCAATGTCCAACCTGGCCTTGGGCACTGCCAGGGATCCAGGGACAGCCACAGCTTCTCTGGGCCCCCTGTGCCAGGGCCTGCCCACCCTCCCAGGGAACAATTCCTTCCCAATATCCCATCCAGCCCTGCCCTCTGGCACTGGGAAGCCATTCCCTGTGTCCTGTCCCTCCATGCCTTGTCCCCAGTCCCTCTCCAGCTCTCCTGGAGCCCCTTTAGGCCCTGCAAGGAGCTCTGAGCTCTCCCTGGAGCCTTCTCCTCTCCAGGTGAGCACCCCCAGCTCTCCCAGCCTGGCTCCAGAGCAGAGAACTCCTGCACTCGGAGAATCTCTGTGCCCATAATGGATTTTAATGTCCAGAATTGAACCATTCACTGAAATTGAAGAACTGCAGAGAAGGTCATGGCTGGGAACAGTTAGTAAAATGTTGAGTTCTCACTCTCATCAGTGATGCTCTGACCAATTTGTCATCCAGCTCATTGCTGGATGTGTGGTGTAAGCCAGTGCCACCACTTGCATGTCACTGATTTGGCCATCAGTTCTCAAATCCTCCTTCAGATGAGTCAAAACAAAGTGACTTTCTCAAAGTTTTTCCTTGTTTTCCTCCTTCAGTTACTCAGATCTTCACTTGTTTCTACCTTAGTGCATCAGCTCGAGGTTGGTTTGGAATTAAAGAGGGTTTGTATCGATTTGTGCTGAGAGATAGAACGCAGGGCAGGGAAGGACATGGCATGTGGTCCATCTGTGGGTGTGCCCGTGGGGAAATACCTCTTTAGTGACTCTGAAGCTTTGCCTTTACCAGGTGAGCCCAGAGCTGTGTTTAGGGTTTATTTCCAGTACTGGCAGTACCACTCCATGGTGTGCAGAGGAGGGGGTGGCAGCACTGCCAGCCCTGCTCTGCCTCGGTGCCTCAGCCAGGGTTTGGCCACTGCACCAGCAGATGTTCCAGGAGCCCACAGTTACCAGTGACCCTGTCCCCAGTTTAATTGCTGCTAGTTTCAGAGCCTGTGCTGAGATAGAGAGAGATAATACATATGCTGAGACAGAGACTTGTTACACCCTACTGCGAGTACAGCTTTAAACTTCCAAAGTAATAAACTCTTTAAAGCCAAGAGCCTTAACAACCCCAACATCTGCTGAGACAAGAAACACAGTTCTGAGTTTGTGCTGAATATTTGGGAATTTTTCCTGCTCAATGGCGAGTGTCTCTGGTTTGCAAGGAGGCAGCAGCAGTATCCAAAGATGATGAGGACCTTGGCCAACTTCTCCCAGTTTCCCAGGAACAAGTAAATAAGCTCCCCCCTTGTGCTCTCAGGAAAGTCACCTCACTGCCCAGTGCCAGTGGGATGGCTTTAGGTGTTGTATTGCTCAGGAAAGCTCCTTCTTTCCATGAAGTGGTGATCTTAACTTAGCATAAAACATTGTCTTTGCTGGTGTCAGGGGCTGGATTCCTCCTTTCTTGCCCTTCGGTCCTTTCAGCATTGAGGGAGACAAGGCAGGGATGGAAATGATGGGAAGGGTGGGTCAGTTGGGAAGGAGCTGGATGTGCCCCTGGAGCCAGCCCCAGTGCAGGAGCTGCCATGTAGGTCCCATAGTGGTGCCTGGGCAGCAGCAGCAGCTCCAGCAGCCGAGCTGCTGCCCAAGCTCTGGGGAGGTTTGCTCCTGGGCAGCATCCTGCTGCCTGCTCCGTGCAGCCAGTCCATGGACACCTTGGGAAATGCACATTCCCTCCTGCCTGTTGGTTTGCTTTAATCATGGGAGCAAATTTCAGCTGCACTGGAAATGGGAGCTCTGCGTCTGACCGTGACCAGCTGGGGATTGGGGTTGGGGTTTGGGGTTGGGTCTGCCCACCCTCTGTCCACACAGGGACACCCATACAGACCCCTGTAAAAGCCATCACTGGGCATCAAGGGTGGTGATATCTGACTACAAACTGCCCCAGAGAGATTATTTTTGGGGTGATCAGCTGAAACCAGTGTTGGCTGTGGTTTGCCAAGGGCAAGGAGTGGGCCTGGGAGCTGGCACAGACCCCCAAGCATCCCCTGCTTCCTTGGGAATCTCCCTCAGCACTGACCCAGGGCTTCAGCACTCCCTGTCCTTGCACAAGCACACATGGGGATTGATAGAAATATAGATGGATAGAAAGCATTAATTGAAAATGCCATTGAAACATTCTTGAATTACGAACTGAAAATTAATTGACAACAGTTTCCAGTTAAAATATTTTAAAAGGCAAATTTAAGTGTTTTGAAGTCTCCAGCTTAGCTGGACATTATTTTTTCCTGGTATGTCTGGTTCCTTTCCCTCCTGCCCAGCGCAGCCCGTGTTCCTCCCTCCCTTGCAGAAAGAGAGAACCGCTCTGTTTACACCCCCTGCCGGGGCAGCCTCGCCCGGGGCTGTGCGGGAGGACGGGGCTTCCTCGCAGCAGCCTCACTGTAAATACTCTGCCAACGCTTCGTGGACAAACTGAGATGGCAAAAAGTTGTATCTGTGAAATATTAAGCTCTGTGTGTATATAGATCCAACGCGTTATTATCTGTGGCTCTGTAATCAACTGTATATTAAAGTGTTCCACTGTACGGCCGATCATTTCATGCTCTCTTAGATGTAGAAAAGCTGAGAAGTAATTCACAATACACTATGTCAACTCCAAATCGTTTTGCTTTTGTATTTTTGCTCCAGCCCCGCTTCAGCCACAGCCCTTGGTGCATGATCTGGAAGAATAGTTTGGAATAGGTTTTTCAGCCCTTTGTTTTGGATCTGGCCTTTGACAATGTTTCTTTGAAANGATAATACATATGCTGAGACAGAGACTTGTTACACCCTACTGCGAGTACAGCTTTAAACTTCCAAAGTAATAAACTCTTTAAAGCCAAGAGCCTTAACAACCCCAACATCTGCTGAGACAAGAAACACAGTTCTGAGTTTGTGCTGAATATTTGGGAATTTTTCCTGCTCAATGGCGAGTGTCTCTGGTTTGCAAGGAGGCAGCAGCAGTATCCAAAGATGATGAGGACCTTGGCCAACTTCTCCCAGTTTCCCAGGAACAAGTAAATAAGCTCCCCCCTTGTGCTCTCAGGAAAGTCACCTCACTGCCCAGTGCCAGTGGGATGGCTTTAGGTGTTGTATTGCTCAGGAAAGCTCCTTCTTTCCATGAAGTGGTGATCTTAACTTAGCATAAAACATCTTTGCTGGTGGCAGGGGCTGGATTCCTCCTTTCTCGCCCTTTGGTCCTTTCAGCATTGAGGGAGACAAGGCAGGGATGGAAATGATGGGAAAGGTGGGTCAGTTGGGAAGGAGCTGGATGTGCCCCTGGAGCCAGCCCCAGAGTAGGAGCTGCCATGTAGGTCCCATAGTGGTGCCTGGGCAGCAGCAGCAGCTCCAGCAGCCGAGCTGCTGCCCAAGCTCTGGGGAGGTTTGCTCCTGGGCAGCATCCTGCTGCCTGCTCCGTGCAGCCAGTCCATGGACACCTTGGGAAATGCACATTCCCTCCTGCCTGTTGGTTTGCTTTAATCATGGGAGCAAATTTCAGCTGCACTGGAAATGGGAGCTCTGCGTCTGACCGTGACCAGCTGGGGATTGGGGTTGGGGTTTGGGGTTGGGTCTGCCCACCCTCTGTCCACACAGGGACACCCATACAGACCCCTGTAAAAGCCATCACTGGGCATCAAGGGTGGTGATATCTGACTACAAACTGCCCCAGAGAGATTATTTTTGGGGTGATCAGCTGAAACCAGTGTTGGCTGTGGTTTGCCAAGGGCAAGGAGTGGGCCTGGGAGCTGGCACAGACCCCCAAGCATCCCCTGCTTCCTTGGGAATCTCCCTCAGCACTGACCCAGGGCTTCAGCACTCCCTGTCCTTGCACAAGCACACATGGGGATCGATAGAAATATAGATGGATAGAAAGCATTAATTGAAAATGCCATTGAAACATTCTTGAATTACGAACTGAAAATTAATTGAGAACAGTTTCCAGTTAAAATATTTTAAAAGGCAAATTTAAGTGTTTTGAAGTCTCCAGCTTAGCTGGACATTATTTTTTCCTGGTATGTCTGGTTCCTTTCCCTCCTGCCCAGCGCAGCCCGTGTTCCTCCCTCCCTTGCAGAAAGAGAGAACCGCTCTGTTTACACCCCCTGCCGGGGCAGCCTCGCCCGGGGCTGTGCGGGAGGACGGGGCTTCCTCGCAGCAGCCTCACTGTAAATACTCTGCCAACGCTTCGTGGACAAACTGAGATGGCAAAAAGTTGTATCTGTGAAATATTAAGCTCTGTGTGTATATAGATCCAACGCGTTATTATCTGTGGCTCTGTAATCAACTGTATATTAAAGTGTTCCACTGTACGGCCGATCATTTCATGCTCTCTTAGATGTAGAAAAGCTGAGAAGTAATTCACAATACACTATGTCAACTCCAAATCGTTTTGCTTTTGTATTTTTGCTCCAGCCCTGCTTCAGCCACAGCCCTTGGTGCATGATCTGGAAGAATAGTTTGGAATAGGTTTTTCAGCCCTTTGTTTTGGATCTGGCCTTTGACAATGTTTCTTTGAAAATCGTGAAGCCACCGAGTTAATTTTTGATAAGGTGCATATTTAGGAGGCGTCTTAAACACGGAAGGGATTTGTCACATAGATCCACTGCACTTTGATGTGTTGGTTGGCAGTGAATGCCCTTCATGTTCCTATTGGCTGACAGGACAACTCCTTCCTAATTTTTCCTCATTTTAATCCAGCTCTGAAGCATTGGGAAGGGGCCCTGCAGCCTCTGCTGGCAGCACCTCTGCAGCCACCGTAGGTCACTGCTGGCTATGGCAGAGCTCTTCCCCACAGGGAGCTTGTGTTGGCCAAAGCTGGGGATGAGCTTTAAATAGTTATTTTTCTCTTTGGCAGAGAGCATTGATGGTTTACTCTGGAATTCCAGTGCCTTATTCAGGTCCCCTTAACTTGCTTGGAAAGGGGAGTGAGGCTGTTATTCTGGAGTGAGTGTCCGCAGAGCAAGGACTGGCTGAGCAGGAGTGGCTGGGCAAGAAGAGGAGCCTTGATGCTTCCAAAACTGGAATCTGGCCCAAAGAGCAAACCCCATGTCTGTCTGTCTGTCCCACAGCCCCCACCTCTCTCGGGGTTTCTTTTCAGCATCCCACTGTGAGTTCATCGAGTTTCACTGAGGGGTGAAACCCCTAATGAAGCCCTGAGCCCTCCCCAGTCAGGGTTTGACCTGGAAGATGTTAAGGTTTCCTCTGAATCCTGCTGCCTGTCAATGACCAGTGACCCACCACCATTGTGTCCTGCAGCACCAAACCCTTCTCACCAGGCAGCCACAGCATCTATATGTGTCCAGCCCCCCTTTCCCTGCTCTCCCTCAGCTGCAGCAGACCAAGAGCTGCTGGAATCAAAGAGAAGCAGCATCCAGTTTCTCTGGGTGCCAACTCATTCTTTTCCCTCATATTTCAAACATTTGGTTTTTTCCCACAGACCAGGTAAGTATCAGAGCACACAGTAACACCTGTGGTGCAGTTGGCACCATAGCCAGCATTTGCCCTGGGCTCCTCAGTGCCAGCCCATGTGTCTGGGCAAGTAGGGGTGTGTAGGCCTTGCTGGGGTGTTCCAGGTATTCACTTTCTGCTGTAGGTGAAAACTGTTCCAATGTTGTCCAGTTGGGATTGTGGATCGTGGTGATTGTCAACTGCCAAGGGATATTTTTTAATAAATCTGATGAAGGTATTGCAAATGAATCCAGTCTTCCTGTTTTCAGTTTGTCTTGTCCTGGGTAAGTCCACATTAAAGTTTCTTTTCCCTCTGTGCTTTGGTTTGTGGTCAGGACATGTCATACACTGAAGTTGGGTGTATTGGCCTGTGTGTGGTTAGTTTATGTGGGGACTGTGTAACAGGAAGAGCCCAAAGATCTCTCAGGGAGATGTTTCACAGCAGTTCCTGAAAGTCTGGGCTGTGTTTGTCCATAGTGAGCCTTGGGTGCTCAGCCTGCTGACATGGTGTGCTCTACCCACTGGACAGTGGAGGACAGCAGAGCCAACCCAGAGGCTGCACTGTGTCTCCAATCCACAGGTGCTGGCAGGGATCTGAAACCTCAGGCACGCTGCAGCAATGGGATCTCTGTGGGATCCACTGGCTTCTTCCTCCTCTGTGATCCAGGATTGTCCTGGGTGCCAGAAAGGTGAGTGGTACCTGACCCCACAGGTTATTGGTGTGGGGATGGTCCCAGATTCTGTGCCGCTCTCAGGGTCTCTGCTTCTGAGGAACCACCATCACCTCAGGGGTAATGGAGAGATGCTGCAGTACCTGGAGCCATCTCCCAGTCTGTGACCCATGGGTGGCTGGAAGCTGCCCAGCTTGTGCCCTCCCTGCTTAGCCAGAAGTGATGTTTCAGCTTTCCCGTGGAGGTGAGAACTTGCAGGTGACCTCTGGCCCAGGCTTGGCCATGCATTAGGACCTCAGTGCCCTCCCAGCTCCAGCACTGTGGGAGGTGGGTATGGACCACATCTGCCAGCTCCTGCCCTGGTTCTCCTGGGGTATCCTTGGGTGTTCCTTGGGGATCCCCAGTCCAATCTGTTCCCCTGTTTTCCTGGGGCTGCTTCAGCTCTGTCTGGGTCACAGCCTTGGACTCCATCTCTGCCCAGGGGATGCCTCATCTGCCTCTCTCTGCTGTGCCATCACCAAGACTTCATCAAAGGTCTCTGCCCTGGTCCTGCTTCAGGGGCAGCCCATGGAGAGGGTGCTCTCACCTGACTTCCTGCACCAGCCACCGACTTTCCTTTTCACACCAAAGAGCATTTCCTTCACTTCTGGATTAAATCTTTCTTTGGAGCAGTGATTTCTCCCCACTCTCTCTGGTTCTGTGACATTTCTTGTGGTCCAGCAAAGCCCACCAGCAGTTTGTATGACTGACTGTGGCCACTGCAGTGGCGTGGGGGGCCTCATGCCAGGGGGACCTGCAGGGCTGTCCTCAGCCTGGCCACAGCAGCTTTGGGTCTCGCTCGTTAATCACCTCTTTTCTTTTGGTAACTAAACTCCTGTTGCTTTGCGACATCAAGCAGCAATTCCCATTTCCCAGCCTCACAGAGTTTATGGGAATTTAAGAGCTAGATGCAAATGAACTTCATTAACATGCTTAATTATCTTACAAGCCTCATTCCCATCTGTCCTGCATATGCTTTGTACTCAACACTTGAAGACAAGTGACCACGTCGGGCTTGGCATGAGGTGCCTACGAGTGGGAAGCTTTGGGAAGAGCCTGGCTCTGCCTGCAGAGGGGACGTGTTAGTGCCAGGGGCACATTGGAGGTGAAATGTCCTTTTACAAAGGCTGTGTCCAAGCTGGGAGATGGGAAGTGATTGTGTAGAATGTGTGGCAGAATGGCACAATCTTAGGAATGATTTGCCAAAGAAAAGCAAAGAACCAGCATGGAAACAATTGAAACAAACCCCAATCTCTGTCCATTTGCAGCCTAAGATCCTGGACTGGCATCCCTCGGTGGCACCTGATGCATTTCACAGGGGAGAAGCCACGCTCCAGTCACAGCACTGGATGCCATGAGCAGTCTTAGGGAAGGCTTCTGTCCTTATTTACTGTTACTGAAAAATAGCAGGAAAAATGAGCCTTAACTTCCAGGTTGGTTTGCAAACCCATGGATCTGCCTGGGTAAAGGACAATACAAATCCCAGACTTGTGCCAGAGCCCCCTGAGGGTTTAGGGCTGTGACAGGGTCTGAGCACAGACTCTCTGCTCTTTTATACAGCAGCATCGTGTTGGAGCCACCTCAGTCACTGGACACTGAGCACCATCGGTGCTGCTGCGTGCGCCTCACTCACCTCACACCGCACTAAAAGCTGTGATGTTGTGTGTTGGTTTCTGCTTTCTGCACACATTTGGAACCAAGCTGAAGCAGAACATGGAATTTTGCAGGCCTGAGAGGTGGAAAGGACCTGGGATGAGCAGCTCTGGGAATGAGTGTCCTGCCACCACAGCAGCAGTGAGTCCATGTGTCTGGGCAGTGGAGAACAGGGAGGCCAGTGCATAGCAAAGCGCTGACGGAGGATCTCCTTCCCCTCCTCTTGCTCTTGCCAGCTCGCATCAAGCCAAAGACACCTTGTTCCTGCAGGGGCTTGGATGACACCCCAGCCTGGGCACCCCTCTGCCTTCCACCCTCTGCATCCAGCCTCTGGTCTGAGGCCAACATCCCTATCACGTTACCAGCCCCATTCCCCTCCAGCGCCGGCAGTCATGAAGTCTAGGAGAGAGGATGTTGGAAACTGTGGAGCTGGAGCTCTAAATAATTGTAAATATGAGCAAACCAGAGATGTGGCTGCAGGGCAAGTTGTTGCCTCTGTGTGCTGTGGTTGTGACCAAACTGGGCAGTGGGAGAGAAAACCCAAGTTTGCAGCAGGTTGGTGGTTTGGGGTGGTTTTTGTGTGGGTTTTGTGGGGAGAGCTCAGGGACGTGCCCAGTGAGCTCAGGCCTCCAGGGTACTGTAGTTTGATGGCATTGCAAGTGATGTACAAACCTGTGTTAGTAGCATTTTTTGATAACTCTGTGCCAGCCACACTCTGAATCCCTCCTCCTGGAAAAAGAGGAAAAGATTTAACTTTTCTTTCTAATCCATAGAAAATACAAGGGGAAAGTGCCCCTCTCATGTGGCTCCTGCTTACAGAGCTGCCATTGCACAGTGCCTACCCCAGCATCCAGCACTGATTCACACCACAGGAGCCATGGCTGCACCCATGGGTGCCTCTGGGATCCGGCTGGGCATGAACATCTCTGTTGGGGACAGGTCCTGCTGGTTCAACTCCTTGTCTCTCAGGAGCTCCCCCAAACTCTGCCTAGTGAACTCATCCTATCTCTGATGAGAGGGTTCACAGGGAGCCTGTGGAGAAGGGAACAACCATGGGAGAACAGGAGCTGGTGTGATACTGGGATGGTACCTTGGCCCAGTAGTCCCCTGAAATGGTTTTTAGGCCTGAAGGCACCCATTTAGCTGGTGGTGAGGTCCTGTAAAGGTTGTCACAGCTGTGCTGATGCCCAGTGCACCTAGGGGCACTGGGAAAGGGGAGTCAGATGTGTTGGGCTGAGCCTCCAGCTGAGGTCTTGCAGCATGTGTCACTCTCTGCTTCCAGGCCATGTCCCTGGACTCCTTCCCTGCTGACCCTCGTTCTGGGCCTCTGTCTGTTCTCCTTCTTCCTGGATGGGTTTTTGGGTGGCTACCTGCACATGGGAGAAGGTCGTTTCTTGCTTTTATACCTGCTGCACAAAGGCATAAATGCCGTAAGGCTCCTTATTGCCAAAGATGCTTCCCAAGGACTGAAAATTCCAGGAAAGACTCCACAAAGCAACAGGACTGTGAGAGGTGGAAACCTGCAGTTCTTCCCTTTGTCCCTGCCAGCAGCCGGGGCCAGGGTGGCCTTGGGGACAAGAGGACAGGAGGAGCTGGCAAGGGCACAGGGCCTGGCATGTCCCAGCCTTTATCTCCCCCTAGTGCCATCCGCTCGGCTCCTTTGCTCCAGTGCTGTGCCGTGTGCTGAGTCCAGCAGCGCCGCTCAGAGCGACCCTGGGGCTTGGGAGCACCAACTCTGGGGCAGCCACATCCCAGAGCAGCACAGGGAATGTGGGGAATGGGGCACGGGGCAGGACCCTGTTGGCATCAGGAGCAATGACCTGAGTAACCCAAAATTCTGGTCAAGTAAACGTCAGGAAGAGCTACGGCATCCGACTGCAACAAGAGGGTGTTTGGCGTCACGGGAGCTGTGGTGGTGATGGGGAGGAGAGGAGATGATGGAGAGTGAGGTGATGAATGTGCCTTTGCTTGGCCTGAAGGGACCCAAAAGGTGGCATTTCCAAGGCTGAAATGACGCTGTTCTGGTGGCAGAGTCAGCTGGGCAATGTGACCTGAGCAAGGCCATGGGTCCCTCACAGCTGTGACGTTCTGGAGGGCAGGGGACAGGGTCAGCCCCGGCTGCGAGGCCATGGGGATGTGCAGCCCCGTGCTTGAGGCAGCCCGGCCCCGATGGAGCTGGAGATCACCTTTGGTCACAAGGACCTTGCTCAGCCCCTGAGCTATGTGTGCACTGAGCTGTGTCCAGCCTCAGCAGGAGCCAGCGGGTCGCGCTGAGCCCGTGGGGCTCTGCTCTGCCCTCCAGGCTTTTCCTCTGTTCGCTCCGAGCTTCCCATCTCCCGTGGTTTGAACACAGCAAAAGGGGCGAGGGGCTCTTCCTCAGAGACAGGCTCGCCCCTCAGCCCGGCAGGGTAAGGTGTGGGAGGGAAATGGTTAAAAGATAACATTTGGCACCACAAAAGGGCTCTGTACAGCTTTGGGTGCGGTCACAGGCGTCTCCCCAGGGAGCTGCTTCACACCCTACTGCAGGGGATATGCTGTGCTCTGCCTCGGGTGACCTGACACCACTAGGGACTCCAGGTTTTGGGGTTGTGCCCCAGCCGGGGTTGGAGCTTGTACTGATTTAGTGCATTTCTGTTGCCCTCCAAGTTTTTCGATGCGTTTGAGCCCTTCTGCTGGGAGCGAGTCCTGCACACGGTGCCGGGGACACGGGGCAGGCTGGGCGGCATAGGGCTGCGGTGTATGGGGGCATACGGGACAGGGTGTGGGGCTGTGCTCTGTGGGGCCGTGAGGGGCAGGGTGTGGGGTCGTGTTCTGTGGAGCCGTATGGGGGAAAATGCGTGGGGCTGTGTTGCATGAGGCCACGCTCTGCGGGGAATGTGGGGTGCACAGGCAGCAGGGGAACACGAGCCATGCTGGATCCACATCACTGCATCCCCACCGGGGTGTCACACAGAGGCTGTGGATGTCCCTGGCCACAAAACACCCATCCAACAACATCCTCCAGCCCCCGGTGCTCTTTCAGTCCTGGTACCACTCCCAGGGCTCTTCCCAGCAGGAATCAGCCCACTGAAGGAGTTTGCTGCTCTCTTCTGGCTTTAAACACGTTTCGAATTGGAGGATTCCTCTTTTTCAAGCCGCACAGAGGGGACTCGTGCACACACAGGGTTAATTGCAACGAAAGCCCGTTGGGTTTCAGCAGCCCCCCCGCGCCGGCCGGCCCCGCTGGCAGCCCTGTGCCCGGGTATTTATAGCACCGTGAACTTTGAGCGTGTCCAGCGAGCGGGCTAAACCCGCTGGGGACGTGGGGACGGCCCCGGCAGAGCTGGAGGCTGTCGGGGGTCCTGGCCCAGGGCTTCAGCAAAACAACCCAGACCATCCACCAGCACGTCCCGACCCCCTGCACCACACACACCCCATGGCCAGGCGGCTCAGGGTCACCCAGAGACCCCCGGCTGTGGACCCCTGTGAACGCACCTGAGTGGCCCAGGATGTAGGGTTGAGCTTCCTTCAGCCACAGCAGCATCAGAGCAGCATCCTCCCAAGCCGATGTTCCCGGTTTTGAGCTGGCATTCCTGGTTTCAGTAGCAACTGAATGCATCTTCCTTTTTCCATGACAAACAGGCAGAAGCTCTTCACAATGTCCCGGGGCAGATTCCTTCTGATGAGACAACCTGCCAGCCAGTTCACCATGTCCTGGAGAGAAGGAACATCATGTGAGACTTCCTTACTCTGAAATTAGGCAGCGGAAAGGGGGAGTATGAGTGGTAGGGGATGGGAAGCCTGTGTGTGTAAAGCCTTGAAAAAACCTAAAACAAAAAAAAATAAGAGGATCTGCTTATGTTTTAGCAGGTGACATTCTGTACCTATGGATTGAAAGGGCAGCCCAGAAAGCCAGCCTTATCCTGGGCTCCTCCCACAGTGTGGGTAGCAGGTGAGGGAGGGATTTAGGTAAGATCTCACCTGCAGAGCTGCCTCCAGTTCAGGGCACCAGCATCAGAAGGACATGGAGCTGCTGAAGTGAGTGCAGAGGAATCCATGGAGATGCTCCAAGGGCTGGAGCCCCTCTGCTCTGGAGCCAGGCTGGGAGAGCTGGGGGTGCTCACCTGGAGAGGAGAAGGCTCCAGGGAGAGCTCAGAGCTCCTTGCAGGGCCTAAAGGGGCTCCAGGAGAGCTGGAGAGGGACTGGGGACAAGGGATGGAGGGACAGGACCCAGGGAATGGCTTCCCAGTGCCAGAGGGCAGGGCTGGATGGGATATTGGGAAGGAATTGTTCCCTGGGAGGGTGGGCAGGCCCTGGCACAGGGTGCCCAGAGCAGCTGTGGCTGCCCCTGGATCCCTGGCGGTGCCCAAGGCCAGGTTGGACATTGGGGCTTGGAGCAGCCTGGGACAGTGGAAGGTGTCCCTGCCATGGCAGGGGGGGGGATGAGCTTTAAGGTCCCTTCCAACCCAAACCATTCTATAAAAAGACTATGGAAGCACCCAGGGGCTGCAGTGTGGGGGTGTCTGGAAGACCCCAGCCCTACTGGTCAGTGTTTCTCCAGCATTTCAAGTCTGGAAGTTGGTTGGGGCATTATTTTTAGCAATGATTGAGATTGAAGCAGAGAGAACAGGAAACCCTGGTCTGGCATGCCTCCATCCATGGTGGGATTCTGCTCCAACTGCTCCATGTGCTGAAATCCTCTTGACTCAAAATTGATACATGGCTTTGCACAGAGGGTGTAGAAGAGGGGGAGGTGGGCATCAAGGACAGTTAAAAAAATGGAGTAGCTTTCACCCAAGGAACAACTAAACAGGCCAGGACACTTCATCCAGGGCAGGAAAGTGAGTAAGACAGAAGGCAGGAGAAGTGAATTTTTCCCCAGGTCAGAGAAGTCTGAGTGGATCTTCATAAGGGCAGTGGGAGATCTCTGATTCTATGAGATTAATCACTGCCACAAAGATTATCTCCAGCCCCTTCTCCTGGGGCCGAGTGTAGGACTTGCAGACTTGGTTACTGGAAACACACCAAGACCATGGGGTTTGTTTGCTCTCAAAAGCAACTGAAATGTTTTGACCAAAATTCGGTATTTTTCCTGTGTTCTCACTGTGATTCTGTCCCCAGAAGAGAGCATTTCATCTGCCGTGGCTAACATATGACAGCACTGTAAGCAAAGGAAAATTTGGTCCTGTAAAGGGCAGTGTCTTGAAATCTTGGTCATGGAGGACCAGAATCATTTATAATTACAAATATACACAGATTTGTACAATTATACATCCCAGCTGGCTCCGAGGGCAAGTGCTCAATGTTGCCCCTTTTTTCCTGAATGCACTGGCAATTTATTTGTGGGAAAACTTACTTTATACCCTTGGGAGAATATAAGGGTGTTGCTGTTGCCCTCTGAGATGTTTTTAGGTCTTCCATGCCAGGAATGGCCACAGAGCTTTGCATCAGCAGGCAAAGGAGCAAGCACCGAAATATCAGGGAAGGAAGGGGAGGAATGGTTTGAGTCTTACAGATTCCTGCATAAAATAGAGGCTAAAGCACGTCTTCAAAATGATTGAGCGAGGACACTGCTCATTACATAAGGTTGTTGGGGGAAAAAATAGGCTGATTTACATTTTTATAGGAAATAAAAGGAGGTTTGTGGGTGACATAGCACCTTCCGCTGAAAATGTCAGCGTGAGATAAGTGGGCTTCAAAGGGAAGAGTAACCATTTTCCCGCAGGGACAGAGTCCATCCCGGAGAGCTGAGTCTGGGAGAAAAGCACTCTTTGAAGGAAATTTTTGTTGCCGTAGCAAATACGTTTATTTAGCGCAATTCACATCGACTGCAAGGCTGCTACTTCCCATTCCTGCTGGTTCCTCTGAATTTTGGGGAAGCTTTGGGTAGCAGGAAAACCGAACTGCCTCCGTTTTGTGGATGTGGTGTTTTCAGGGCAGGGATTTCAGGGCAGCAGGAGAGGTTGATGTGCTTTTCAGGAGTGGGGGGATTTTCTCAGGGTTGGAGTTTAGTGATACTTTAATTTCACTCACAATGAGTTGCCCAGTGGGGTTTTACCCTGGTTTCAGGTTGGTGGCCCTCTGAGATTTGCTGTGCTGTGCTTCAGATCCGTGGCTGTCTGGCAGAACAATTCCGGTTGCTCAAAAGCGCCGATTAGCATAAATGAAGGAGTGGGTGAAATGTTCATTATATTGCCTACTGTCATGTTTGTGTACCAGATTTTGTTACCATCTGTCATTTCTGTTTTCTTGTTGTTGCCAAAAGTTGTCATTCTGAATGGAGGGTGGAGACATATCTTCAAAAGCCAACATGAGATAATTTTAGGTACTTCAGGGCTCGTGTGTTCCATGCTGGGTGTCAGTGGCCCTCGAGTACATCAGCCCCATGTGTCTTTGGTAAAATCTGGGCAATGGTTTAGTTAAAGGAGTTTTTACAATCGTTGTGGTCATGCAAATGCACGAGATTCTCATCTCTTCTCATTTAAAAAGAGTATCTGGTCCTTGCAGTTGCAAAGAAAAGCTTGAAAATAAAATATGTTTTCCTTAATCTTAAAAAAAATATAGAATACAGGGAAGGGTGTATGTAGGGACATGGCAGTGTTAAAACCCAAGCACTCGCCCAGAGATCTGACCAAGGGAAGCAACAGCTCTGCTATAATGGACTGCAGCATCCCCAGATTATTTCCAGAGATGTAAATATCCCAGGGACTGAAGCTGGACAAATTCAACCTTGAAATGAGCTGCAGCTCTCTTGCAGCAACGGTGGCTGCATGCTGCGACAGCGTGCGAGGGGAGCAGTGCCTGCACTGGGGCTTGCAGCCTTTCAAGCAAAATTAGCTCATTTTTAACCACATGGTTTTAATTCAGCAACTGGGAGGAAAGGCTCAGCCTGCAAGCAGGGAATTGTGAGGTGAAGCCACAAGGATTTCTTGCCTTGTCCAAGTGCTTTGGGATCATCCGGTCTGAAAGCTCAGTGTCCTGTGCCAGCTGGGGAGTGAGGGGGCTCAGAGTGACTGGATCATCCTCCTTCCATCGGGCTGGAGCATCAGGCTGCTGCTGTGAGCTGTTAAACCCTCCCTGGCAGTGCCAGGGCCGTGCTGGCACCTCGTCACTTCCCATGTCAGCCCACAGCAGCTCTGCTCTCCCCAGGGCTGCTGGGTTTTAATCTGGCCTGAGTGACAGGGCTCAACGTTCACCTGAAATGCAGTGATTTGTGACATCCAAAAATAGAGAAAAGATGATCTTTTGGCTTCAACTAGATTTAAACTCCGGGAAAATACAAAGCCAGACAGTTTGGGGATGTTTTTTTTGTTTGGGCTCAGCTAATGGTGCAAAGTCAAAACCAAAGCCATGATGTCCCATTGTTGTGGGAACTTGCACTGGTGTGGGAGTGCAGAGGACTCTGCTTCCTCCAGGAGAGCTGGGGAAGGAGGAGATGGAGATGCCTTTGCTCTGGAAGTGGCAGAGATCACTCTAAACATCTCTGATCGAAGGCTGGGGGGAGACCAGGACCATGTAATGACTGCAGTGGTTACTGGGCACTTTGAAGATGTCTCAGGTATCTGTATTATGTGTTATGATCTGTATTATGCACCTTCCAGTACCTAAAGGGGCTCCAGGAGAGCTGGAGAGGGACTGGGGACAAGGCATGGAGGGACAGGACACAGGGAATGGCTTCCCAGTGCCAGAGGGCAGGGATGGATGGGATATTGGGAAGGAATTGTTCCCTGGGAGGGTGGGCAGGCCCTGGCACAGGGTGCCCAGAGCAGCTGTGGCTGCCCCTGGATCCCTGGCAGTGCCCAAGGCCAGGCTGGATGGGGCTTGGAGCAGCCTGGGACAGTGGGAGGTGTCCCAGGCTGATCATGCCAGGGAGTTGGAATGAGATGAACTTTAAGGTCCCTTCCAACCCAAACCAGTCTATGAAAATCCTATAGTTTATCAAGTCTTTCGGTTAGGGTAACAGCTCTGTCATGTTTTAGCACTTCAATAATGTAAATTGCCTTTCCTAGCTCAAATTCCCCCATATTTGCTCTATCCCAGAGGGTAATTCTATAAAGCTCAGGAGCAAATTCCACCCAAGCATTTCAGGATGCTGCAAACATCACTGACAGCCTTTGTGAAAAAGTTGGGTCTGGGTTTGTTTCACAAGTGTGAAATAAATTTCAGAGCTCTCATATTCAAACCAGCCTGGTAAATTGCCCTAAATGAGCACCAAGTGTCATCTTGTGTGGATGACAGAGGAACCTGGAATGCAGCTGAGAAGCCTTTGGGTGAACAGGAAGATGAGGGCTTGGGCCACGAGGAGTGAAGCTGACCTGGCAGAGGGGCCAGATGGGCTGATTTAATAGATGTGACCACACACTGGATGTGGAGGAGCTGGGCATTGAGGGGCAGTAGTTTGTCAGGCCCTGCTCCAGGATGACAGCGATGGGACCTCCAGGCTGGGTGATTCAGAGGTGATCTGGCTCCACTTCCCTGGTAAGCACGAGGCTGGGATAAGCTGAGATGGAGTGGAAGAAAAGCAGGAAAAAAAGGAATTTCTCATTTTAACACCTAATGTGCTGTTGGCTTAAGACAGGAAGACAAGAAACCTTGGATGATCTACAAAGCACACCTGAAGCACAGAGCACATCAGCAGTGCCACAGGAGTTACACACCATGCCCAAGGTGGACATCTTGGGATGAAAAGTTAATCCTGATATAATTAGAGACAGTGTTGTAACAGCAAAATCCTGGAGTCACAGGTCACAGGGTGAGGTGCCACCAAAAGCTTGCAGTGTGTCAAGTCTTGCAGGAATGGGACACGAGTGTAACAGAAATCATCATGCTGCAAAGGATGCAGCAGTATCCTGAGAGAGCTGGGGAAGGTTTCTCTGTCCACCCAATGAGGTGTTTGGCCTTGAGGAACTTCAGGCAAGAGTATCATGGCCAATCAAGGACACAAAACCCAAACAAATTAAAATGCATCTGGACTGATGACAGGTACTTTAAAAGAGCTTCCTGACCTTTACAAGGATTGTTTCATTCCCTGGAGCATCACATTTTATTACTCTCACTTTCTACATAATTTATCATGGAAAAATATTATTTTCGCTATAAAATTATTTGCCTCCATTTAAGCTCTGCAATAGTATTTAACTTTCTGATCCTTTTTGAAACTAATTTCCCCAGGCAAATTACATCCTGTGCCAAGAGATTCCTTCAGCATTAAATTTTCCTGCCATTAATGTCACAGAATGGGACACCACAGCTTGGGGGGGGTGTGACAGTTTTTTTGATAACCTTGAAAGGAACAGAATAGAGCACCTCATTGGAGTCATTCTCTCTCAGGTTTTCCAGTGGAAATTATCCCAGTTTTTCTTGTGCTGATTATCACCACCACCACAGTCACTTTGCTGCCCTGCTCTGATCCCCTTAATCTGGACAGGTTGCCCAGAGAAGCTGTGGTTGTCTCTTTCCTGGGAGTGTTCAAGGCCAGGTTGGACGAGGCTTGGAGCAACCTGGTCTAGGGGAAGGTGTCCCTGCCCTTGGCAGAGGGGTGGAATAAGATGGTCTTCAAAGTCCCTTCCAAACCACTCTGTCATTCCATGTTTCTATGAGCTAGAAGCCATAATGACAATAATTAGTTCTACTTTCACCTGAGCCCATTATTTAGGAACTCATGCAAACTTACAGTGAAAGGTGATTAATGCTGAAAAGAGCTTTTCCAGCTAAAGCTCTTATGCTGTGTTTGGGAGAAACTCTGGACTGAGTCACCAGGAAGGGTTTGGGTCTGTGCTGGGCACTCAGGAAGGTTTGGGTATGATTCAGGCAACAGAAACAAGGCAATAGGAGGGATGCAAGATACATTCAAGTGGGATGCATGAGAGCCAGGCTGTGCCCAAGGAGCTGTTTGAGAGAACCACAGGGCTGGAGAAACAGTGAACTAGCTGTTGCCATAACAAGAAAAAATAAGGAATTTGGTTTGAATCAAATGTGAAAAATTTGCCAAGGGGAAGGTGAGTGGGTTGATGTAACTCCCTTTATTTTACCAGTTTTGGAGGTAAAAGCTCTTTTTAAAATTTTGGTCACACAGCATGGAAATTAAGTGTTTTCATTGTCAATTAAGAAATCAGGTTTCAGTGCTTTCCAAATTCTGAAGACTGAAACTTCAGGGAGTTTTCTGAGTACTCACTGAAGGCCTGAACACACCAGAGTTACCTGCAGAAGGTGAAGTTTTCCACAAACTGTTATCTACTAGAAAAAGGGTGAAAAGAATCATCCAACTTGTGGGGCAATGTGGGGCTGGGCCAATCCCACTTTCTACTGGTCCCAAACCAGTGAGCATTGAGCTTCAAGCTCCTGTGGAAGTTGCCTTTTTTTGACTCAAAACAAGGAAAGAACTCTTGCAGTGGAGGGAAGAGCGAGACTGGAGGCACAAACAGGCAGTTAATGTATTCCCCTTGTCAACCTAGCTCAATGCCCTCCCTGCCCTGATGAATATTGAAGAATTTCATACAAATTGGAACTGGTTCAGCAGGACAGTTTTCCAAGACCCAGCCCAGAAAGGCTTCCTGGTGGCTGCTGGGGGCCCTTTCCTCCATGGGAGGAGTGCACAGTCCACAGGAAGAAATTCTTCCCTGGGAGGATGATGAGGCCCTGGCACAGGTTGCCCAGAGAAGCTGCTGCTGCCCCATCCCTAGAAGTGTTTAAGGCCAGGCTGGATGGGGCTTGGAGCAAGCTGGGATAGTGGAAGGTGTCCCTGACCATGGCACAGGGTTGGAACAAATGGACTTTAAGGTCCCTTCCCACCCAAACCATGATTCTATGATTGCACACGGCCGTGCCAGAGCAGGGACAGGGCAGCCACCTGAGTCTGTGCCATTCTCCAAGAACTTGGGCAGAGTTAACTCTTGGAGCCTTAATGCAGAGGGGGAGGGACCTGTCTGCCACCTAAATCCAAATCATTTCACAGCTGGCTTTTAACTCAGCAGTTAGAGAGAGGCTGATACTGCAGAAGAGCTTGGGGTTGCTCTCCGGATGACTATGGGAGTTCAGCAAAGTCTCTGATGAAAAATAAAGTTTTTTAAGAATTGTGAGGAGTTGAATCCACAACAAAAAGCTTAAAGGCTGGTGTGGGAGCCAGGATTAACACTGAGATACAGAGAATTTCCCAAGAATGAAGCTCCTTGAGATGACCAAGTCTTGTACTAAAGCTGTGACTAATACCAAGAAGAGAAGAGGCAGAGGGACAGGCAAGGCTGAACAGAGCAGGAGGAATTGCAGAGCTGTACTCTTGTGGCTGCCTCCACCAATCAGGACAATGGCAGAGCAGGGAAAAATGCCACCAGTGTCCCCATGGACAGCAACTCAGCAGAGTTTTGCACACAGGTGACTAACAGGATGGTAGTGAGACTGCGAGCTCAGCCAGAGTTTTCTTGGGAACACCAGATTTTGCTGCAGCAGAAAATAAGGACTGTCAGCCAGAACACAAGGAGGGCGTTTCCAAATGTCATCCCAGACACTTAACGTGAAGTCACTGCATTGCTGTGAGCATTGCTACCGATTAGAAAAAAAATGCAAACTATATGCAGAGACAGAAAAAAAAAGAACTATGAGATTTATAGTAATGAATTACTTCCACAAAAGAAATATGCAGTGTGTCCAAGTAGGTTAATAAATGCTTGGATGGCACTGAATTGAAAGGAGCAATGCTTAGTGTGGTCAAAAGTGCTGAGCTTTTGATTACAGAATCATAAAATAGTTTTGTTTGGAAGGGACCTTAAACCTCATCTCATCCTACCCCTCTGCCATGGGCAGGGACAACCTGGCCCTGGACACTTCCAGCCACAGTTTCTCTGGGCAGCCTGTGCCAGGGCCTCATCATTCTCACAGGGAAGAATTTTTTTCCTAATATCTAAGCTAAACCTACTCTCAATTTGAACCCATTCCCCTTTGTCCTGTAACTACATGCTCTTGTAAATAGTCTTGCCTCATCCTTCCTCTAAATCCCCTTTAGGTGCTGGAAGATCTTGTCTCTGTGATGCCATCATGCCATGAGCAGAGGACAGAAATGGGATGGGAGGAATCTGGAGACACCTTTCAAGGGATGAGGAATCATGTTTGAAGATGCTGTCAGGCTACTTCTCTGAGCTGTGTGGAGGGGACAGAATGGAAAGAAGCACCAGCCACGGTGGGAAGGATGAGGTCTTGCTCCAAGATATGGGTTCAGGGTTCCTCCTCTTGGTGGAGCCTGTGGTGAATTTGGCAGAGGGGAGTGTGAGCAGTGCTCACTGCCTGAAGCACACAGCTCAGCACCCAAGCTCAGACTGCTGTGCAGCTGGGATTCAGCTCATGCCAAGCTGTGAGTGGCAGCACCTGAAAAGCTTGTGAATGCCCTCTCCTACTGATGGTGCAATGGGAAGGCTACATCTTTAACTGAGGGACAAGGCAGAGAGGTGAGAAACTGAAATCTTCCCATCTCAAGTGGCCAAAGTGTATCTATGGGCATCCTGTCTTGCTGGGTGCTCAGGGAATAATCATAATCTGCAGGGGAAAAAATGTTCCATGTCTTTATGTTGGCCCATGTTGGCTGAAACCACCCATAAACCACTAATTGCAACTGCTAAAAGAGAGCTGGCAGACATGAAACTTGCCCAGATTACTATTTTATGGATTAGAAATATGATTTTCAAACTGACTATGGGGCAGGTTGCAAGCTGGTGTCAGAGAGATGAGAAACCATAATGTAGCAGAGCCCAAAGACAGACATTTTTCGTAGCAGTTTGACTTTAAAAATAAAGCAAATGGACTGTTGTCTCTCAGACAAAGTCTAAGATTTGTCGAGCAGCAACTCAGAGTGAGAGCACAAAGATTTAGACAGGTTTTTCTTAATAGTTTGTCAGGCATGGCAAAGTTACAGGAAACTCCAGCAAAAAGGCTTCACATTTGGGACATGAGAAAGAAGGACCCCTCAGAGTGACAGATTCAATTATGCTGATGGCAGAAGACTCTGTTTTTCCTGAACTGCTACTCTCACTTTGGTGAGATAGCCTTAGCCATTACTTGGGGGGATTCCTCCACATCAAACTTAGGTGGTCCTGACAGATGATGGGCAGGATTCTGAGCAATTCACAGAAAAGTCCAAGTCTGCATCCAGTCCCCACTAGACTCTATTCAACAAGTCGATAGGAAATAGCTTTACTGAAATGAATACATACTGAAAAGGAGAGCAGAATCAGATCTGACTGGTGCTTGACAGCAACAGATGAGAGGATGGCACCCAGAACAGAATGTTTTGCATGTTTAGCCACCTGCAAATAGTCTTTCTGCATGAAATGAAGCAAGGAGACCCTTTGGGACGTGTGTCAGGCTCTGTAGCCCAAGGAGCCAAAGGTTTGCAGAAGTTCACAGAAACACAGCTAAACACAAAACAGTGCTGTGATTGCGGTCCCCGGCTTACCACCACTTCCTGAACACCACGGAATTCACACACACAATGAAAGTCAGAAGCCAGAAACAACAGTTATTTGACATAAAGTTGCTCCACAATCCCATGAGTGCAGGGTGTGTGTAACCAGACATGCCTGGAGAAAGAATAGGCAGCACCTTCTGCACTGGCTGGGACAAGAGAGGGCAACAGGCTCTGGGCTTTTCTTCTATCCTGGACAGCTTTGGCAGCACATGGGGATGGTAAGGCCACCACGTGCTGGGACATAACATTACCAGGAGAAACAGACTCCCATTCCAAATGAGAACTGCTCTGACGGTGCCACAGTGACTACAAGTTACAGGGCAGAGCTCCTCAGAAGTTATTCAAACACTGCTAATTGTTTGCCTGTAAGGTTTTGAGGTCACAAGCTATAGAAATGATACTTCCATGTTTTGGGCAGGGAAGGAAAGTAGGATCTCAGGAACTGTGTCTTTAAGCAGCTTAGTTCTGGAGACAGGAAGTCTGGCGATGGGCTGCAGCAGTGCAGATTTTATTATGCAATTTCTCTTGGAACTAGTCCCTGAATAAAGGAGTTATCCATTAAGCACCTGCTTCACCCTCCCTCCTGAGCACCGCAGATGAAGGCCTCAGGAATCCTTTCAAGGGCTTAGCCATCAGCTGGGGCAGCAGGGAGCTGTGCACTGAGGTCCAGACAGGGAATATTGGTGTATTTGATATATAGTGTCTTTCAAAGTGTTTCTTTTGATTAAATCCTCCTACTCTGAGCTTGTTCCATGCTTGGCATTACGATGGGATAAGGCCATCCAAGTCTTGCAATACTGATACCAAAAGGCTGTGGTACCCAGCTACTCTTAGGCCTTCAGGGTATTTAATCATAGCCCTCTTTCCAGGGGCAGTGGGTAACAGCCAAGATCTTCCTCTCCCTCCTGCCATTAACCCAGTGCTGCTCTGATCCCACAGCAGGGGCAACTGGGGCCATCTGAAGGGGACATGGCAGCATGAAGAAGCTGCAGGACACAGGTAGTAGCATCCTCCTCCTCTGCCCCTACTGCCTGGGGTAAAGGATTCCCTCCCTTCAAAGCACCTCTTTTCCCTCCTGCTCTGTTCCTGGGACTCACAGCCCCTCTCTGACTTCACCAATGTGGCAAGTCTGGCTCTTGCTGTAAAGACAGAGGAGCTCTCCCAGCTAATCATGGCCTCCATATGTCCTTTGCTTTTCCCCCCATTCTCAACAGTGGGTACACAGCATTTCCCTCCGAGGCACTGACACAGCAGCTCCTGTCACAGCTGTGTGGTCAGGGTGGCAGTGCTGCTGTCACATGGATGTGTTGGCCAGCACCAGGCAGCATGAACATCCTCTGGAGATGGGCAGTAGCTGCAGGACCGCTCAGGATCTGTCCCGAGAGGTAAATCCCCATCCTGACTTCATCCCGGAGCTGCAGAGTTAGTGCAGCAGCAGGGAAGGGAGGTCACAAGGGGAGCAAAGTGCTATGGAGGGCTCCTGGTGTCAGCCACACCAGCAAATCTGTAAATGATGTAATTGTAGAACCACAGACTGGTTTGGGTGTGAGGGACTTTAAACACCAGCTCATTCCATCCCCCTGCCGCGAGCAGGGCCACCTTCCACTAGCTCAGGTTGCCCGGGTTGTAATGGCCAAGGCAAGCACAAAGAGTGATCCAAGATACAGCTCAAAATACACCAACCAAGCTTGTTAAAAAGTCAAAGCAGGAGCCAGAAAAAGACACTGCTGTCCTTGGCTATGCCTGACAGTGTGACCTGACTCCCACCCCTCATCTACAATAGCAAAAATATTTTCCTTTTACCTAAACTGGGATAAATGCCTTGTATCACAGTAAAACGCTGCTGGACAAGAGATGTTGCTTTCACATCTAGAGCCACTGTGAGACACTAAACCCTGACCTGCACGGAAACATCCTGAGACAGATGGGAACTCACTGCTTTTGAAAGAAATTAAAGCAGGCATAACCAGAGAACCTTTACTTGTGTAACTAATAAGTAATACAGTGATAGAAGCAGAGACCTGTCAGAGACCTCCACGTGATTACAGCCAGACCTCAGCAAGGACAGGCACCATGTAAATAAATACAGAATTTGCAAGTAAATGTAATGAAATTCATGTAAATGTAGAAGTAAATGTAATGAATTCGAGTTTTGCAGTAAACAAAAGGCAGACTTACTCTTTGCAAAGGGATCTGTCATTATAGATGTCCTTTAAACCAATAAATTATTGCTGATTAATCCATCTCAGCTTATGGAGCTCGTCAGCACATCCTTAGAATTGTGTCCAGCCCTTCTCCAGCCTCTCCTGCCGCTGTGGCTGCCCTTCGAGGACATTCCAGCTTGAAGGTGATGAAAACAGCCCCAAGCAACCAGTTTGGATACAAGGAGCTCTGCTGCCATACACGTCACCAGGGCTTATATGACCTGATTCTCAGGTTGGGAACCAGTATGGAAATCCATGGAAGTATATGAGCTCTAGTCTTCTAAACCTGTTTTGGGCCAGGGAAATCTGTCTAGACAGAGCAGAAAGTGTTTGTAAAGTGAGGCTGGGTTTGATGCTGGTGCCTGAGAGTGGGTCAGCTCCAATGGGAAATTTGCCTTCGTGTGTGGCTGCTCTGAGGGCATGGGGGAAAATGGGGGTGCGGAGGGAGAGCTTGGGAGGGGATGTTGAGAGGGAACGTCCACAGTGGGATTGAGAGGAGAAACTGCAGGGGGTGACTGAGAGGAAACTGAGAAGGGACACTCTGAGGGGGACATTGAGAGAGGACAGCTGTGTAGGACTGAGAGGGGAACTTGAGGAGTGAACTGAGGGGAAACTGAGAAGGGAGACTGTGAGGGGGATGGCTGTGAGGGGGACATTAAGAGGGGATATCCATGGTGAGACTGAGAAGGCAGACTGGAAATGTAACTGTGAGGGGACTGACGGGAGTCTGAGAGGGAAAACAGAGGGGGACTGAGGGAGAGACTGAGAGGGGACATCTGTGGTGGGATTGAGAGGAGAGGCTGGGGTGGGGGCTCTGAGGACTATGACGGGAGAAAAGACTGTGAGGGGGCATTGAGCCATCTGGGACTGAAAGGGGAGATTGCGGGGGTGACTCCAAGAGGACTGAGGGGAAGGGGGGGACCATGGGGAGACTTGGAGGGGATGCTGTGAGGGAGGCACTGAGACATCCGAGGGGAGTGAGAGGGGACTCTGTGAAGGGGCAGCTCTGGGGTCCTGTGGGGGCAGCCCTGACAGGAGCAAACAGAGGAGACTAGCGAACGACTGAAACGAGGGCTCTGAGGGACTGAGGGGAGACTCTAAAGGGCCGTTGAGCCATGAACGGTGGGACTGCGAGGGGAGATTGTGGGGGTGACTGTGAGGGGATTGAGGGGAAAGGAGGACTGTGAGGAGACTTGGAGGGGTCCCTGTGAATGGAGCACTAAGACATCTCTGACGGGACCGAGGAGAGACTGCGGGGGACGCTGTGAGGGGGGAACAGACACCTGAGGGGAGTCGGAGAGGGGACACTGTGAGGCGACAGCTCTGGGGTCCTGAGGGGGAGCCCCGACAGGAGAAAACAGGAAAGACCGAGGGGGGGACTGGGGGGGGGAAGGATGCACTCTAAGGGGACTGAGTGGAGACTATGAGGGGGAACCAGGAGGAGGCACCTGAGACATCTGAGGGGAGACGGAGAGGGGACGCTGTGAGGGGGTGCTGCGGGGGGAGCCCCGACCGAAGCAAATAGGGGAGACCGAGGCGGTAGCGGAGCGCACCGAGGCGGGGCACGACGGCGGCGGCGACGACGGAGAGCGAGCGCACGGCGCTCCGGGCGCGGTGTGTGGGGCGGGGTCGCTACCCGACA
>VZRF01014796.1:304680-354780 GCA_013396875.1 Vireo altiloquus
GGCGCTGGGCCCTTCGCTCCCCGCCCCGAGCCCTCCTCCCTGCGGCCTGCGGCGGCCCGGCATGGGGGAGCGGGGGCGGCCGGCCGGGCACTGAGCGGCGCTGTTGGGTTCCCGTGCGGCGGAGGAGCGGGGACGGCGAGCTCGGCCCCCCCCGGGCACCCCGCGACAACGATCACCGGCTCCGCCGCTTCGGCCACCATGGCGGAGAACTTACTCGACGGGCCGCCCAACCCCAAGCGAGCCAAGCTCAACTCGCCGGGCTTCTCCGCCAGCGATAGCACAGGTAAGGCCGCGGGGGTGGCTCGGGCGGGGCTCTACGGCGGTTCACCCCCCTCACCCCCCCCCGCCCCGCCGGAGGGGGGGGCCTGGGGGGACCGCCCGCCCTGCCGCGGTTCCTGGCGGGGGTGGGTTGGGCCTCCTGCAGTCGAAGTTACCGGGCGGGACCCGTACGCCAAGTACCGTCCCGGCTATAAATAGCGGTTGGAAAGAGACGTTTTTTTGAGTTGAGTTCCTTTTCTTTTCATCCATCATCTTCGTTTTTATTGCCTCGGTTTGGGTTATGGGGGTGCACAGGTGAGTGGGGTGCGGGTAGGGAAGGAGAAGGGCCAGGCGTGAGAAGCACCGACCATCCTACTTATCGTACAATCGTGGAATGGTTCGGGCTGGAAGGGACCTTAAAACCCGTCTTGTTCCTTGCCCTGCCGTGGGGAACACCTTCCACTATCCCAGGTTGCTCAAGCTGCGTCCAGCCTGGCCTTGGACACTTCCAGGGATGGGGCAGCCACAGCTTCTCTCGGCACCCTGTGCCAGCCTCGCTGCCGTCAAAGGAAGGAATTTCTCCCCGATGCCGAATCTAAATCTGTCTTCTTGGAAGGGTAGTCGAGGTTTCTATCTACTCCTCAAACCCCACAGATTACCCACAACTAGTGGCCCTATACAGGCTCTTTCACTGTGCCCCTGCGTGCGACACACTACGGAATAAAAACTCCTTAATAGCTTCTTAGTCATAGAATGACTTGGGTTGGAAAGGACCTTGCAGACCATCTAGTTCTACCCTCCAGTTAATACTTTGTGCTTTTTTTTACTTCCCAACCTGTGACCAAGGTTTTTAGGCTTTTGGCTTAAACTGTTCCAACCATTTTTCCTTTAAACCCCCAAACTATTTGCAGATAATAATTGAAGTTGTGGGGTTGCGTGTGTGCCGAAATGCCCGGCAGCCTGGCAGTCACTGCGACTTGTCTGTGTCGCGTAGTGTCTCTGGCGTGCCTTTTTCTTCAATTATGATGGATTTGTAGATAATAAAACACACCAAAATGTCTCGTTTCCAGCCAGCGTGTGCCCGTTGTAAATACACACGTGTGTGCACGAGAGCATGTGTGCCTGGACCGGCCCCTCCCGATGTTCCGACTGTTTCAGTCCCTGAAAGAGTGATTCAAAAGAAACATGAAGTCTGTTGGACTTGAATTTCTGCTTTCAGGGATTAATGAATCTTGTGGAAGGGATAGTGATAAGTTAATCGTGCTATGCCTGCTGTGTTTTCATAGACTGAAAAAAATATTACTATAATTGAGCTGATAAATTCTGTGGGTTTTTCGTCTTACTCAATCTGCATTTGGCAACAGTTTACAGATGCTTTAGTCCTTCGGGGGTTTTTTATGGAAACCTTCTCAGCCTGCAAATAAATGAAACAAGCGAGAAAGAAACAGTATCGGGTAAGAATTGTCAGGGAATATGTAGGTGAGGTTTAATGATTGAGCTGTGTTAATCCCTTTTCACTGGAATATATTGAAGGCTGATACACAAGTTGCTGCAAAATGCTCTTTGTAACTCAGGACAAATACAGTTTTTCTTTAATTCTTCAGCTAGACATTTTAGACTGTCCTGGTAGCCAGTGAGTGGTGTTTGAAGCAGTGTCTTGGGGTTTGGTTTTTTTTTCTTTTTTGAAGTTCACATGGGCTGTTCTGGCATGGTTCAGTCTTAATTATGTCCTGTTCAGCAAGTTTTCGTGTGTCTCAGGGAGCTCTGTGTGGTGGTGCTAGGTGTGTGAACTCCAGCATCTGCAGGAAGTTCTACAGGGCTCAGGGGGACTGTGGGCACTGGGATGGCAAACCCCAAGTTGTGTTCTGGACAAGTGTGTCCATGGAGTTCTGTCATCGTCCTGGTGTTCCATAGGCAAAAATACCTCTGCCGAGGGTTCAGGTTGTTTGTGCACATAAAGAGAGGGTTGTTTTTAGGAAAAGCACTTGTAAGTTTGTTGCCAGCAGTTCATGCTGCTTGGTGGAGGATCGCTGAATGTTTCTGTGTGTCGTGGCAGGCAATACAAATAGTCTGAGTAGTGTTTGCTGTCAAATGCTTGCTCCTGGAACTAAACCAGGCTACTCCCTGGTGCTGGGGCTTAAATGAAAAAGTTCTGTTGCGACCTGGAAAGTGGCCTTTGTGATCAGAGCAGCCTGGGGAGGTGGGTCGGAGGCTTTTGCCCTGGACGAGCAGTGAGTTGAACAGAATCCTGAATTGTGATTGCAGTGGTAGCCCCACACTGGTGGGTGCTGTGGCTGCTGTGACGGGAATGTGCTTTCACAGCCGCCGCACAGGGCCCGGCTGAACAGTTCTGCTCACGCCCGAGGCTCTGATGGCAGGCCTGAACACTGGGCAGAAAGCAACTGCTCTCCTCCTTGTTTATATTTCTCTTGATGCTTTGATGCGGTGATGTTAAGCAACTCCTTTTGTCAGGGTAAGTTTTAGATGCCTTTAATCTTTCTGATAAAAATAGCTCCTCAGCTTACCAGGGCAAAGTTTGTGCCGTTGAAATTGGTCTGCTTACCTTCTGAAAATGCAGCCTTTTCTGTTAAACCTAAGCAGCTAATCCAGTGTCTGATCTTGCAGAAGGGAGCAGAGATGAAAGGATAACAGAAATGGGTGCTGTGACCGTCGTTAAGTTTCATGATAGTCCCATTTTGCAGTTGCCCCGCTGCTCTTTGTATCAATAAGGAAGGTTAAGACTCCTGGCTGTTAACTTTGCTTGCCATTGCTGTGCCGTATTGAACGAGCTGACTCCTGTGGTAAAATGTCCGTGGGAAAGATTTTTCCTTGTCTAGCCAGGTAGGAGTAGTGCTTTTGTCTAATTACTGCTTTATTGGATACACAGGTGTTTTCGTACCTAAACATTTGTCTCCTCTGTGCCTGTTGTGAGACATTCTCATCCAGCACCGCAGCATAAACAAGGGACTCCTACAAAAAGTAGAATTACAGTAACTTTGCTTATGGCAGTGTGTTATTTTGACACTGAGTGTTGTGATTGTTTCGTACATTGCTGGCATTGGTACTTCAGCAGAATATACAGAGACCCAGCGGAGTTCTCGAGCTGGTCTCGGGCTGGTTGGGAAGAACGTGCCTGAATGGAGCAGCAGCACATCTGGAGGTGTTCAGGGGTGCCTGGGCTGTGGTCTCTCCTGCAGGTAGCTCGGTGAGGGTCTGGGTTTCACTGAAGTTATGCTTCTGTCTGCGTTCATTGTGTTCCCTGCAGCTTCTGCAGCTGCGGTGCTGCGCCAGTTACAGAAACAACACAGTGTAATCTGGGCCAGAGCAGAGGGTGTCCCTGATGGCATCAGGAGTTAACAAATTCCTAAAGTAGGTGAAGTCGGGAAGAAGGTGAGATGAGCAGTTTCCAAAGTCCATTTGAGCTAGGTTTTCACTTCATACTTCCTTTTGTAGGAGGTTCTGTTGATTTTTAATTCTTTTTTCCTCCCTAACTTCGAGCTGTAAGCAGATTAAGCCGCGTGGCTGCTGCTGCAAAAGCTGCAGGCCAGGCTCCCCGATAACTCCTGTTCACTTTGCGGCCCGTTTGTTGGCATCCAGGGCCCGGATTTTACACCAGGGAAAGGCTGGCCCTGTTGCACGTGCCTCCCTACGTGCCGAGATAAGTAGATCTCTGGCTGACTCCCAGCCAGCCACAGAACTTCGCAGGAGGGAGTTCGTGTCGATGCGCAGCCTGATTTGATCCTGCTCTCCTGCCAAAAACCAGATAGGTGTATTGCAGTGGATTTATGTTTTAGTTTGAGAAGTGGTGGACAAAAGCAAAGTAGCTTGAGGAAAACCAGCGAGGTTTTCTAAGCTTGTGTTCACGTTCTTAGCAGAGACTTCGGATGGAGTGATGTCTCGGTGATCTAAACGCAGATTGTGTTTGGACACATGAAAGCGTTAGTATGGATGTTTTAAAGGGTTCATTCCTTCATGTCTGAAAAGCTTTGTGGAAGCCTCTGTAATCGGTCTGCTCTTGTTTTGTATGATACATGCGAAACTTGAGTGTCATGTGTGTGCTGTGACAGTAAGAATCACAGTTACACACGAGCTTCTTTATTCTCTCCCTGGAACAAGGAAAAGGTAATTTTATTAAGTGGACAAACTTGCATTTATAAGCAGAAAATTTGGGGAAGAAACTAATTTTCTGAAAAGCCGTAGGTGAAGGAGTGTGCATAGTTGTAATTATTCCACGGGAATGTCCTTTTTGTTTGTTTTACTGTTTGTTTCGTGGAACTTGTGCCCTAACTATCTAGGATAGGAAAAATAAGGTGCGATATTATTAGCTATATTGTTTCTTGTGGAGTACTTCATGGTTATATTGTTTAAGACTCAAGTAACCGTGGGGGTGGTTGAGAGATGATGATGCCAAGCAAGATGTTTACTTTGAGCTAGAAGTTTGATACAAGCTGGGAGTTTTTTTCACCTGAAGTGACTGACCTGCATAACTTGATGCCAGCGTTTGTGATCTGGGACAGGAGATTTGCAAGATTAGAAATGGGCTCGTTTATAGAGTCTAGCGCAGCTAATTCTTACCATCTCCTGAGGCATTGCTGATAACAGGGTATTGTGTACTCAGTGTTTGTGGGCTTTTACAGGTTTTTCCAGGGAGTTTGACACTCATGTCTCTGTGGGATAAAAAGCTGAGCAGATGATCTGCCAGCCTGATCATATGTGACAGTTCAGTCCTACCATTTTGTCTATTCCTTTATTTTTTGAAATACATACATTGGTAATTGCACATGTACTGGGGACTTTTCCCAAACTTATTCTCCCTCCAGTGACTTAAACTTAACTAAAAAAATGCTGTCTTGTGCTGTGGCATAGAGGAGCAGCTCCAGGAGAAGCCCTTCCAGCAGCAGGCAGGAATAGAGGCTGTGTCTTTGCTGTACTCCAGAGATCTCTTGGTAGCTTGTGAAATGATTCCCAGTTTCCTACTGCAGATTATTCACTTTCTATTTTGGCTGGACATTCCTTGGAGTCGTTGTCCAGTGCAATTAATTATTTCTACAGCAACATGCTGAGCTTTTTTATTATACCTGCAGCTTCACATTAAAAACCCCCACATATTCTTAGTGTTTATCTTTATTAGATGTTTTACTTACTGTTGCTACCTGCTAAGAGAGGAGAACATGAAAAAAACCTCCTCACCCTACTAACAAAATCATGCAGGTTAATGTGAAATCAGGGTGGAGGGGGTAGTTGAAAAACCTGATTTGAAAAATTCTGAGGTTTTTTTCTTATACAGTCAAAAAACATGAGGGATAACTTAGAAATCTGACACTTCCACCGTAATTTGGTTTACACTTTCAAGAGTTTTTGCTTTGTAAATCTTCCTTTTAACATATGTTATGTTTTCCATCTGTCTTCTCAGATGTCTAAGATACAGAGACAACCTAAATTGTTTATTTGGAAAACTCTTTAATAAAGATGCTTCAACAAATATTATTAAGTATTTTACAGAATCATAAGTGTGAATTAAAAGAAAACTGAATTTTCTATTAGCAGTGATAATTATAACTCATAATCTGAATCTCTTAACACACTCTTCCTTTCCTGCTTTCTTATTTGCCACCATTGAGAAATAAGGATCTTGTTTATGACACTGGATAAATACAGTATCGTTGCTTTGCAGTTTGTGTGTGGATATATTTTTATTTATACATCTATAAGTCTGTAAAATAATTCCCTGCTTCCCTGCCAGTCCCCTTTAGTGCTGTGGAAGCTTCCTTGGGAAGACAGCATTGGGAAAAGGAGTCGTTCTTCCCTGGTTGACTGTTCCTCCCTATCTCCCAGGCACACATCATTTGCCTGCTGCAATTGGACACGGCAGAGACAGGAATTAGAGCTGGAGACTTTCTGCTGCAGAGTGAGAAGTAAAATGGGACATTAGGTTGCAGCCCCTGTCTGTATGTGTGTCACCAGAGGAGCATGAGCTGCTCTCTTGCTCTGCCCAGCTTTGCCACCACGGGCCATGGTAGCTGGGTTAGTGGGTGTTGCTGGTGACATCACTTCTGTGTAATCTCACAGAGAAAAGAGATGGGGAAATTACCAAGTGGCTTGAGTTGAGTAAGTACTGAGTATAAATCTGGTTTGGAATAGCTGTGAAGTTTTTTCCTAAGCTCATAAACTCCCTAAAGGAAAGTATTAATGAGAATCTTCAAAACAGCCTCATCTCACTGAAATCAGTGCTTTAAAGTAAAAGATTTGTGAGGGAATTGGGTTTTTTTGTATTGTCAGTTATGGTTGGGAGATTTTTTAGACATTAATATACAAAAATCATTAGTTTTACGTGCACATCTGCTGTTGGTTCCTCATATATGTTTGGTTTGTTTTGTGTTATATGTCCTTGTACAGCTGAATTTGAGTTGCCAAGCAGAAGACAGTTCCCTTAAATTTGGTATCAGAAATAAGGAGGAAAAAGTGACATTGAAAAGAATGGAAATGTACTTTTTGCACATCACAGAGAAGACCCCAGACTTGCCTGTTTCATAGAAATGTTGCTTACGTTTTTTTTTCTTGTTTAATAATATTACTTGCAGCACATATTTATATATTTCACTCTTCAGAATAGGCATGTTCTGTGGTTCTGTTGGAGAAGGTGTGTAAAGGTGGGAATTTTCATAGAAGGACTCATGTAGCTGAAGGGAGCTGCTGAGCCAGAGCTGAGCTCGAGTTCTCACCACTGACACTGTCAGTCACTGTGGGCAACATCAGGAAGGGAACACTTCAAAATCTGAACCACCTGTGTTGGCAATATATTCACTAAGAAGTCTCTGGCCAGGGAATGTCACTAAAGTTTGTTTGTGAAGATAATTTGTGTCCTTGTGCGTTATGTGCTGATTTCCTTTCCAGGTGGGCAGTGAGGGTGGCACAGGCATAAGGGAAGCTGTGGATCTGGCAGCTGTGGGAGCCAACTCAAGGCAGGCACAAGCAGACTCTGGCTTGGTGCAGATTGTTCATTTCATGGTGACTTAAGCAAGCGCCCACTATTAATTTCCACACTCTCAGATGATTCCTTTTAAAAGGGTCATTCTGAACTTAAATATTCTGTCAGCTGTTAAATTTGGGCAAGAGACATGATGTGTGTGTTTGTGATAGGATGAGAAGGAAGTCTTGCTTCTGTTAATGTTAATGTACTCCAAGAACCTTAAAGTATTTAATCTCCAGGATGATCTTGTCAATGAGAAGCTGATGTTCCCAGTGTGGTGTCTCCCAGTCCATAGGCAGATTGCCTCCTCTTCCTTCTGTCCAGATTTCTCTTATGGCAAATTTTCTGAAGTCTTCTGGTCTCTAAGAGTGTTAGCCTGGTAGCCCTATGCACTGTGACAGTAGCCATGTGTGTCTTGTGGATGCTGCTGGGTGGGATGTAGGGATATTCACAAGAACAGACATGGCAACTGTATCAAAATAGCAAAGATACCTTGGGAAACAGTTAAGATGAAGAATGGTTTTGGAGAGGGGAAAAGGCAATCCATCATTTGCCGTCTGATGCTTCTAAGAGCAGACCAGAGTGAGCACTCTTGTTGGGTTGCTTCTGCCACTCATTTTGGAGTTATGTTGGCTTTATTCCTCTCTGGTCTCTGGGAAGAGATTAGAGACTAGCTTCTTATCTGGTTATTTTTCACATTTGCTTCTTTATATAAACCTTAGTGCCGGGTGCAAGGGCCATTTAATGTGCTGTCATATACTACTTTGTAATTGATAGCGAAACATTCAAGTAATCTGTGATTCATTTTTATGAAAGGGTAAAATAATCCCTAAACCCAGCAATTATTTCTGAAATAAACCAGTATCTCAGGTTTTTCTAGACTTTTAACACAGGTTGTGTTGTCACTATGAGCACAGCGAAGGGGAAATGGTGGAGACAACTTGGACAAGTACAGCAGAGAGAACCATGAGGTTATGACATTGTGATACACAACATGCAAGTGGAAAGAGAGGCTTGGAGCTAAACCTGGTGTGACCAAGGGAGGATCTCAGTTTATACTGCTCTCTTTTCATGGAGGTGAGGAGGAGGACAGGGACAGAACAGGTGGCTTTTCCTGTATCAGGTGGTAGTTGTTATCACACCTTAGTGGATATGTTCATTTTCCCCATCCTGGCTCATGTGTCTGGTGTTGGAGCTGGTGTCAGGAGCTGAGTCAGGAATATTGTAGTAGAGATTGGAGGAGAACTGGTTTTTTTCATTAGTTTCATGATTTGTTTGTGTAACAAGCTTCAGTTTTGAAAAGTCACTTAGTTGTGAAGTCTTATGAAAATGGATTGGGGGAGATTTTAGGAGCTGTCTCTAAAATCCCAGCCACAGGAAAGCAAGAGAAGGTAAGTGTTACACCCATTTTCAAAAAGGGTTACAAGACAATACAGTCAGCTACAGACTATTCAGCCTCCTATCCATCACTGGGGGAGGTCATGGAGGAGCTGGAATGAGTTTAGTGAAAGGCTGCCGAGGAGTTTGGGGGCTGGAGCATGTGCCCTTTGAGAGGAGGTGGAGGGCTGGGCTGCAGACAGACCTCCTGATGTCCCTTCCAACCTGAGTGACTGTGGGTCTGTAAAGCAGAGAGAGCCCTGATGATGATTCCAATGAATCTTCTAGAGATAAGTCCCAAGAATTTCAAATGGTGAGGTTCATATCTATATATTTGAGTTTTGACCAGTCCAGTGACTTAGGAATGAGTGACCCAGTCTGTATTCCTTCCTCATCCCAAGTGCAAGTAGTTTAAATGATCAGGCAGGTAGAAATTTAGTCAAATATTCAAATCTCTTATTATGCAAGCAATAAATTGTTGAGACTCATCCAGATCCTTGATGTTGGATCTCTCACTCTCCCTCACCACCCTCCACCCAGCCTCATCACTATCATTCTCAACCTGGTTGCTAAACATCATATTTGGAAGAAGTGGTGCTGCTCTGCTGAAAGTCAAGGTTAGATGCCTGTCAGTTCACAAGCTTTCTGTGTCACATTAGAAAAAGACACGAATGTAAAGTTTCCTTACTGGAAATTTTAGATTTTCCATGAACACGTTGTTTAATTGCTCTAAAACATTAAATGCAATAATTGTCTATTATGAAACAATAAATTACAGGATCCCCAAACCTCAAAAGGAAGTTGGAATGGATGTGGTAATTGCTGACGGTACCACACAGTGTGGCTATTGAGGGGAACTACCTGACAGTGAATTTTAGGGAATGGCTGGAGCTCTGAACTGTTGAGGCTTTGTCTGCTGGGGTCTGGCATGATTGAAAGAAGCCTTACAAAACAAAATTGGGCTCACTGAAATGTAACAGCTATGTTGGCATGAAAGAAAGGCACGGTGAAAATACTGCTTGTGTGCTGGACTTCAGTGTCTGCTCCATGTACCAGCAGTGAGTTTGTGACAGGAAAACTCCCAGTCACGTCTAAAGCAGAGATTATGCTGTAAAAAATGAAACTGAATTTGATAGTTCTCCTCCTTGCTGTGAGATACATTTAAGATAATAAGTCAGATAATGAAACACCTTAGGATGTTTGTCACCTCTCCAGGCTGAGCTAAAGGGGAAAAAATTGTGACATTGAAACATGTTAATTGATTGAATATGTATATCAGGAAAGTCTCCCAGTAACAGTCACAAGCAGTTGTACAGATGAGAATGTTCTGCCTTCAGGATGCAGCACAGTTTTGGGATTTTTTCTTCTTAGAAGGAAACAGAACACTGTTTTTTTATTCTTGTTACTGAAAGTGTTGTCCAGAAAGGCAGAAAACTCTGACATTTAAGCTCACAAGACTGAAATTAGGAGAGAAAGTGTCTCAAGTGTGGTTATCTTTTATGTGTGAAAATAGCTGCTCAAGGAACGCAGAATGCTCAAATTGGAAAAGGACCTCTTTGGAAAAAGTGGGGGTGGGGTACTTGCCTAGTGCTTTTCCATGTCTTCCAGAAAACCTAATCTCTGGGTTTTTGGTGCTCTGCTGTTAAGAGGACATTTGGTTTTGTGTGACAGAGGTAATGAAGGGTATGAGGTTTAGGATCAGAAGTGCCGTGTTAGAGAAAAGACACGACGAGGTGAATGTCCACAGCCTTAGTGAGCTCCTCTGCTTCCTGAGCACTGAATTAGAGGTATGTACCTTATGGGTTTAGGGAATCTGTTCTTCTTTAAAATCCAGACCACTTTTCCTGTTGTGATGTGTGCTGGGTGCGTGGCAGGTTTGAGGGTAGAGCAGGTTAAGACTCGATGGGATTTCTCAGCAAAGGTGTTTCCTGACCGTTGCTTCAGATAACTGCATGTAAAGGCAAAGGTATCCCTTGGTTTTTAGGCTCTTGGTAGCTGCCATTGAGAAACAGTTGAAGCATTGAGAATGGGATCAATTTTGCTCTTCTTGTGAGGATGGAAAGACTGCAGTTGATTTTCATTTTTCTGTCAGTAGAAATGGGCCGTGTTCTTATTATGGCAGATTTTTATATGTGTGTAAATATATTTATTCTTTTTATAACTGCCAAGACAATCTCTTATCTTTATGGATTTGTTGCAGACATGCTCAAGTAGATTTTTGTTTTCTGTTGTATTTTATAACCGTTGTAAAATGTGCCTTGTGTTGCTGTTTTTAATGTGCATGACTCTGATGAAATATAAAAGAAGATGATTAATCATTGCATGAACAATTGAATTCTTGGTGAATTTTTACAGGACCATTGTGTTAAGTTGTTTACCTTCTTTTTATTTTCCTGCTGGCAGAGCTGTACATTTTCCATGTCTAACCTTAATGTACAGCCTTCTTACAGGAGCTTAGGAGTGGTAGATTATTTCAGGTTTTAAGAGGCAACATTCCCAAATGCTTTCTTCACTCTTTTTTGTAAACTGCAAAAACATTTCCAGTTCTTGGCTCTGGCAAGACTGAGTGAGTCCAGCCAGCCAAGCAAAAAGAAAATTGAGCATTTATACTCCAGCGTCCCATTTTGAAATACAGCTGGAAAAAACTACTCTTTAAACCACAGCAACATCTTCCCCCTTCACGTTTTGTCTCTTCTCTCTGCCCCTTTCCCCCCACCCACACATCTATTGTCCATGAAATATTCACAGTTCTGGCACAGAAGCTTGGAAAAACACCTTTTAGTGGGATTTACAGAAGTTGTGTGAATGAAAACCATAAACCTTGAACTTGGGGAGAGGTGAGGTGGTGAGAGCAGTTTAACAAAGGCAAAGCCTCAGCCCTGGCCCTGTGTCCCACCCTCGGTGACGCACAGGCAGATGGCTTTGGTCAGGCTCCAGCTGCAGCCACCACCGGTGGCAGAGCCTCTCAGAGCCTCCTGGCATTCCAGGCTGAAATAGGGGAATCTTGGAAGAAGGGAAGTAGAACCTCAGGGTATAGGGAATGGCACAGTGCAGCATGGTCAGTGTCGAGTAGCTGTGTGGGAAAGAGGAGGAGAGATGAGGTGATCGCCTGCAGGAATGGAGTCGGAAGTACACCAGGAATTTTTTTAGAAGACAAGCAGAAAAGGTGAACTAAAGACCTGAAAAGAAAGGCAGCAAGTAAGAGAAATTAAAAATACTTTAATGTTAATCTTGCTAAATAAAACGTTAGCTTGTTCCCTGCCTGCTTGGAAGGGAATGGGGGCTCTGTTATGAGCAGGGTGTATTTGTGATGACCAACATCATGCAAACCTGGAGGGATCAATGACTCCAGTGGGTGATGATGACAGGGGTGTGGGCCTGAAGGATGTGGTGCTTTCAGCACCTCAAAACAGCCAGAATTTAATGTTTTTGTTTACTGGACCTGTTTGTTTAAGTCACTGTTCATTGCCAGTCTGACCATTTTTATTAATTTTTCTTCAGTTAGGTTGAATTGGAAATGCACATGCTGATGAAATGCATGATATTAAAGTGTACTGAGATGCCTTAGTGATGCATCTGTGCATCACTGAACTTTGTGATACAGTTTATGTGTTGCTTGAGGTTTGTTGTTTCTTTTCAATGTACCATCTTACATCATTCTTGCAACCTGAGTCTTGCACCAACTTTTTGTTGTTGGAGAGTGAATTAAACTTAATAACAATGAAGCTTTTGGAATATCCTTCTTTAGTAAAGAACATTTCTTTGCTCTAACCTGGAAAAAATGTGGTTTGTTACTCAGTGTGAAGGACTGGGGTTTGTCAGGGCTGGCTTGGGGGGCAAAATAAAGTTTTCACACATTTATGTTACAATGAGAAGTGATTGTTTTAGTTCACATCTTTGGACTGGAAAACTCTTCCAAGATGTATGTTTGAACAGCTACTCTGGTGTATTTGGGCTGGTCTGCTTAAATGTTCATAAATATTGCTGTATATACCTGTGCTAATGTCTTCACATATGCAACTTTTATTTTCACATGCAAGTACCTATATACAGTGAAGTAACTTTCTATTTTTTACTTACATACTAAAATAATTTTGTTATATAGATGATGCTTATGATGTGCAATAAAATATTTTAGTGAACCTGAGTTGCTCCTTTAAAGGAAAAAAAAAAGCCCCACCACTTTTTTGTTAGTCTGGATGTTGCAGCCAGGCAGAGCTGTTCCTTCAAGTGGCTTAATGAAGATTTGATTGATTTATTTTGCTCATCTGGAGAGTGTGTGGATTACCTCTGTCAATATTGGGCATGATAAATGAGGGCTGGGCACTTACTGAGCAATTTGAATTATTTGAGCTGTTCAGGAATCGAGCAGTGACTCAATTCAAGGGGCATTACAAGGAGAAAATGCTGAGTGCCTTTTGGGATCTTTTGAGGTAGCAGATCACGGTACAGATCAATGACTAGAAACTGACCTTAGATGTCTTTATATGTGAGACTGGGATCAAACTGCTGAGGATATCATTGTTGTTCTTTGGTGAAGTTTTGAAGCCGTGCTGGAAGATGTTCTTTGACCATGTGCGCACATAAATGACAAGGTTGAGGTGGAATTGCTGGGTGAAATGTGGTGGCTTGGGATTACAGAGGAGGTTGGAAAAGGTGATGTAATTGCTCTTTTGGGAGAGTAAATCAATAGGAAAAAATCTGTTGTTATTTCTGCCTTCATCTTTTAGCCAAAACAAGAGAAATTTAAGTGTTAGGTTAGGTCATTGTATTCATGCCACCTCAGTTTTCTTAAGCTTTGTTTTGTCAAAATTCTTGCCAGAAAACCTGTTTACTGGCCAGTGCTCTATCTACCCTGTGTGCTTGTGTGTACACAGTGTGTAATGACTTTGCTCTGAAAGGCTCTGGAGTTCATGTCACAGGGACCCTCACTCACTTCTTACTCTTGGGTAAGGATGTCCTGAGTGCCTGTCTTTGTTAACACTGGTACAAAGTAGAAAGATAAATATTTTAGCTACTTGTTTGTCATGTTTTCTCACCCATGTTTCTGTTTTAACTTGTAGATTTCGGATCTTTGTTTGACTTGGAAAATGATCTTCCTGATGAGCTGATCCCCAATGGCGAGTTGGGCCTTTTAAACAGCAGTGGGAACCTCGTTCCAGATGCGGCTTCCAAACACAAACAACTTTCTGAACTTCTGAGGGGAAGCAGCGGCTCTTCCTTAAACCCAGGAATTGGCAATGTGAACTCAAGCAGCCCCGTGCAGCAGGGAGTTGGTGGTCAAGTCCAAGGGCAGCCGAACAGCACGAACATCGGGAATCTGGGTGCTATGGGTAAGAGCCCACTGAACCCAGGAGACTCCTCTGCTCCGGGCCTGGCCAAGCAAGCAGCCAGTACCTCTGGACCTACCACACCTGCATCCCAAACTCTGAACTCTCAAGCACAAAAACAAGTGGGAATGGTGACGAGCAGCCCTGCAACATCACAGACTGGACCTGGGATATGTATGAATACTAATTTCAGTCAGACACACCAGAACCTTCTCAACAGTAATTCTGGTCACAGTTTAATGAATCAGCCTCAGCAAGGACAAGGGCAGGTAATGAATGGATCTCTTGGGGCAGCTGGAAGAGGAAGGGGAGCAGGAATGCAATATTCTGCCCCTGCCATGCAGGGGAATGCAGGCAGTGTGCTGGCAGAGACTTTAACCCAAGTATCTCCACAGATGGCTGGGCACACCGGGCTGAACACAGCACAGACAGGAGCAATGACTAAAGTATGTACATGCTATTTACTGTATTCTATTTATTGCACTTGTTTTTCTCCGTACAGGTGTTTGGGAAACACAGTAGGTCCTTTTCTGGGACAGAACTAAAGGATGTGCTTTCCTGAGTCTGTAGTTACCCATTTCAGTCACCAGTGATACTGTGAAAAGGAGATAATTGAAGCAGTACTTCTCATGTAATCAAAAATGAAAGCACTTGTTGAAAAAGACGTCCTCGAAGCTAAAAGTTGGAAAGTATCTTAGCAGGGTGAATTAGAAAAGAGTAGCATAATCCTGCAGAAAGGAAGCAGATGATTTCTCATGTGCAGGATCTCAATTTAGCTGCCAGACAACGCCATCTTCTAAAGCAATGTGAGCACTTGGAGATTGAAGGGAGAGGTGTAGCAATTGCTCTCTTGTCAAGGACCACTGTCAGCAGCCATGCAGCAAATGTTTTTTAAATATGGAGAAACTGATCTGGAAACAGCAAATTTCATATAGATTGCCAAGCTAATGCAAACTGTGAAAGGGAAGGGAGAGAGCCTAATTTGGTGGCCGTGGTGGATAAGGGCAGGGAATATCTGCCTGGATGTATTGGCCTCTGTTACGGGGCATTGCTCTGGCTCCCTGTTAGATACAGTTACTGCTTTTTAGTTCTTTGTTTTCCAGGTGTGAGCTTAGAACAGTGTTTTACTGCTTTTCCTCCTGCCCTGTGCCTTATTTTGGTACAGTTCCTTCATGAAATTCTGATGGTAAACCCACCGTGTTCTGATATGTAGAAAAAGGTCAATTTTTAATCTGACATTTTATCTATTCATACATCAGTAGCTGTTATCACTGTAGTTTATTAACATGTAAATGTTAATTCATTGATGTGTTAGTAATTGTGGAAAAAATTGCCTTGTGTGACATGAAAGTGTGTGTCCTGTACTCTGAAGAGGTGCTGACATCAGTGTGGAGTACTGTATAGTTAATTTTAATTTTTTTAAAAATAAAAACCATAAAAAGCATTCTCTCTGCAGTGAAGAGATGCTTCTGCTTAAGGGAGAGGTACTTGTGTTCTGAGTGAAGGTCAGAGCATCTGAAAGTTGACATAACTGTTTTGGAGGCTGGAGACAGCTAATTTTGTTGTGTGGAACCTGATTGGTCTTCACTGAAAGAGAGTCAGTTTATCTTCCTTTTGTTTTCCTTTGAAATTTGTGGGAAGAGTGAGGGATTCTATTTATCTGGCTTATTTCTGTGAATTTACAGATACCCAAGTTCTTGTGACTAGATTTTTCCTAGTCACTACTCAGTTTTATTTGAAACTGCTAATTTTTCTATGTGAACCAACTGAAGTAGAATTACCCCAAAGCAAAGAACTTGCTGACAGAGTCTGTGAGCCTGGTGGGGGAGGTTCTGTGAGGTCTTGATTTATTTTAAACAAACCCACCTCTGGCAAGGAACAGGTCACAGATCTCAGACAAATTCCATATTTCAAAGACTTGAGGCTTAGTCTGAAATTTTGCCAGCTGCAAATGGATTCACCAGCTTGGGAAGGCGACCCAGACTGCCTCTGTTTGCAGATGTTCAAGAAACAAAGTAAAGTTGGTTTGAGCAAGGAATACATTGGAAAAGAATAGTGAAAGGACTGTTTAATGACAGGGCATAAGTGATAAAATGGTGCTTCTGTGGAAGTGCACTTAAAAGAAAATAATTTTTAAAACTTGGCTAAGTAAAATAGGAAAACTGGTGTTTTATAGGGTTCCATCTCTTGTTGGATAAGATGAAGCTTAAAAGCAGTGTGTTTCTTTAAAAAGTTTTACTTTGTATACATCTTTTTTTTGTCTTAGTTAGAGAGCAGGTGAGCTCAGTGTTTTACACAAAGATTTTGTGTTCCTATTTTGGAGCAAATACTTGCTCCCTGAATTTTCTTGTGCCAAGCAGCAACATTCTCTATTTTTGCTATTTTCCTAAGTAGGCATTTGAGGATTGGTATCCTTTTCCAGTCTCTTCCCATCCCCCAGTTTATTGTCCTAATAGGATTATCAGCCATGATTGTGTGTTAGCTTTTTCTTATTGATGCTGCAGGAAAGCTTTTAAGAAAAGTAAAGAAACACTTCAGTGAGTTTGTCTGTTCTTCTGAAACTGAAATTTCTGCTGAAGGAGAATGTGGGTTAGTTTGTTTTTTTACCTCCTGATTCCCTGGTGTTTACCACTTAATGTGTACAGCTTAAAAGATTTAGAGAGCTGTAATAAAAGTGGTGAGGCAGCTGATCTACCTAATAGTGAACGTGCCTAACTTGACTCAACAGCTTAAAATGTAGCTACCCTCCTGCTTGAAGAACTGTATCAAGGCTGGAAGGAAATTCTCTAAGTGATGACTTTAGCAATATCCTGAGGGAAAGAAAGAGCTGTGAAATACAAATGCAGAAAAAAATACCTAAAAGAACTTTTTAAACCAAGATCATCTCATTACACTTAAAACAAGTGATGTGCATCTCTGACTAGCCTTGTCCAAGTACAGCTGAGTAGCTCATTTTTCTCAATTCACTGTGTTTATATGCAGTGTGGGGAACTCGTGACCCTTTATGGTTTGGGACCAGTTTTGTTGGGCAATAACTTGTTTCTGTTGTGGTTGGTTCTAATCCTTTTTTAGTACGTGTCCAATCAGGGGAAGTCCATTCTGTTTTCTGGTTTTGTTTCTTGTGGTGTGTTTATATAAGCGTTCTTTCTATTAAGAGAAAGAAAAAAATATCCAGAATTTGGTCCCATCACCTGATCTCTGAAATTTTAAGGATTCATTTCATCTGGATCATCAGCCATGATTGTTAATTGTGGTCTGGACTTGCTATTTTAAGGCAGAACTGAGCAGGGTAACTGAAGCTCGTGTTCCTGTGCTTGCATGAACTGAAGGTGGGGATAAACCTTACTCTTCAGCAATTCAAACAGGTGTGGAAAACAACCAATTCCCCGTGTTAGAGGGCAAGAAGGTGCTGATATCAAGACAAATATTCTCCCATTGGCAGGGAGAGATTAAAGTAAAATACTTCCTCAGTCTATAGACATGTGAGCAAAGATTTTATAGATTGCTCATGATACTCCCAAAGATTGGTGATTTTGACTTGCTGACATACCTGGTAACCTCTGATGGACCTTCTGCTCCATGATACTCTGTATGTCTCTGCTCCCTTCACTGCCAGTTTCCTTTCCTGTAACAATTTTGTTTGCAGTTGTGGCATTGTGGCCCTTTTGTCTTGGATGACACTACAAGAATTTTTACTGGACTGAGTTGAAGTTCCTTAGGAAATCAGCTTTAAAGAGGAAAGGATTTGTCTTTGAGTAATTATTATTTGATGGGAGTAGAGGAACAGATCATCTTGTCACAATCATTTCCAACAGTAATGAATTGTCCTTTTGTGTTGTACATGTGTGTACATGTTTCTGTTGAGTCCATTAAGTCCAGAAAATGTGTTCAAACCATCTAGAACATCTTGTTAGAGCTCTTTTTCTAAGATTGTTGGTTGTTGAATGTGATAAGCTGTAGCAAAGCTCAGCAGATGGTCATTGCTTCCATAGGAATGAGCACTTCATGGGAGACATGCTCATGCCTAACACTCTCCTGTTGCTGTGGGAGCTCATCTTTTCCAAGTGAAGGAGATAAAACCTTCCTGTTGTTCTTTGTGGCTGGCAAGGGCTTGAAGTTGTGTTTCTGGATGAGTTGTTAACAGAGTCACTTGCTGAGGTGTGTTCTCCTTGTCCTAGTACAGCTGTCAAAGCCTGTGGAAAGTTAGAAGAAAATGTTGAGAAGTTCCCATTTATTATGTATGGTTCTCAGGCTTCCCCTTTTGCTCTGTGTTAAGAGTTTTGGACAGTGATTTGCCTAACTGGGACTTCTGCTTTTTCCCTGAAGAAGTGGTCAAGTCCCATTCAGATGAGAATATTTTCTTTTCCATGTAATTCCTCAAGCTGTAATACCTCCTCATACAATTCTGTAAAAGGTATCACCTTTTCTTCAGTAACTTCAGAGTCCTGTCATTCCAAGAAGGATATTCAACAAGGTACCCAGCAACAGAAATTTAGGAAAAAAAATGTGGAGTTGTGCATGGCTGATGTTCTGCAGAAGGTATTGCTGTTAAACTGCAGAGATACAGCTTTCATGGGGCTCCTTTCAAAGTATTCTTTCTTTATAGAACTATTAAACCTACCCCAAGTTCTTCTGAAGGGCAGGCACAGTTTAATCAAACATTATTTGGCTCTGTATGCCTCAGAAAAAGATTAAATCGTTTCATCAGACTGAATCTATAAAGAGATGAGAAGAAAATGGTTGTTTATTTTTATACCTAGTTATGAGGTTTACAACATTAATGGTTGTTTGGGGGTTTTTTGGGGATGCCTTTTTGTAGATTGAAGATTTTGATTAACTTCAGTCTGCTTGTTTTGAGAACTCTGAAGGAAAATACTTACATTGATATAAAATAGAACCTGCCTGTAGGGAGAAGCTGATGGAAAAGCTGATCTGGCTGGCAGATCTTCCAGTGTAGTATTCCAGGAGGTGATCTGGTAGCAGATCCCAGATCTGGGAGTTTAGATACAGAGTTCCAAGTGCTGTGTGCAAGCGATGGGTTTTCCTTATAAACCCCACTGGAAGTTGGTACCAGTAGTGGGATTGACATCAAAACCAGAACAGGCTCAAAACAGTCACTAACTGTGCAAAACTAGATCTGTTCTGCTGGATTTCTGCCTATGAGTGCACAACAGTTCTTTCCTCTAAATGGTATTGGCCTAATTTGTTTGGACAGTGCATGTTTTCAACTTTATTTCAGTCAGAATAGCCACATGGCAGTGCGTGTTTCAGTAAGAGTAGGTTCAGATTAAAGAGGAGGAGGAACTCTTACCAGAAGTAAACTTCAGAAAACAGTAGAACCATTTTTTATTTCTACCCAAGAGAGTAACCTGTTGTCTTCGGCGCTTTTTAATGTTGAGCTATAAAAGAAGTGAATTCTGTTGTCGTCGTTTCCAGGCAGGGAGTCTGTCTAATACATGTGCCTAGGACAAACACATTCACAGTTTTGCTGCCTGTGCTGTTCGCTGAGTGGTGTTTTGATGTTGGAAATTAATCTTGAGTAAATTAAATACGATGATGAGCTGTGTTAAAGGGCAAGACTTACATAGTGTGTGTATGTGGTTACGTTATTTGTCTCGGTGTTGTGAGGAATCCGTGGTAAGGAAAATTTGTGATGGGAACAAATGAAGCCAACTATTTATTTAAACAGATCCCCCAGTTGCTCTTGCTGAGTACCAGATTTAGATACGCTTGCTGATTGTGAATTAAGTCAGCTGAAGATGTTCTCATTCCTTTGCAGTTCTGTGTGTTTTAGCAAACTGCTGGTGCTGTTTGTTTCTCTGGTGGCTCTCAATCTGTCTGAATTCTGCCTGAATTGTTTTACCATGACTTGCAGTTAATTTGCTTCTCATCCACGGAGTTGTCCATGCTCGGCTGCCAAGCTGCCTGTCTCCTAGCAGACCATGCCTCTGGCAAACACCAGTAGCCAGTCCAAATCATATTCCACACAGCTCTGTTTCCCACTTCCTGAGGACTCCTAATAATGTTACAGACTTGACCGTAGCTGCTCCATTCTCTGATGAATAAGGAGCACTGAAACAGCATTTTTACTGAGGAGAGACATATGTGTTTTTGTAACAATACAACAGAAGAAGGTTATAAATACAGAGAAACACTTAATAGTGAAACTCACTGACTCGTAGTAAAATGAAAGTCTCCGAGGCAGTTTTGTTTTGAAACATGACCGTGGAAAGTGGTGCTCCACAGATGAGTTTGCTGATACGTCAAAGAGATTTAGTGACTTAAAAAGCTCACGTCCCACGACTGTTACTCCTGGCACCTGAAATTGAGTTGTTTCCTGTTTCTAGTACGTTTATTAAGTCTCGTTTGCAGTTGTGTAATGTCATTGAAGATCTTTGCAGCGATAGTCACTTGGCTGGTGCTTCTGCAGGTATCAAGGTTCAGTTTGGCTCCAGGGCTGCAAGAAACAGAGCACTCAGCTTTCATGGGGACAAACCTCAGCTCAGTTTCTCTCCTTCTGCATCACACCCGGGCAAAAGCCTCTCTTGCATTGGCTTATCAGCCAGCTGACAGAAATTAAGTGTTACGAGATCTCTTCAGAGCAGAATTGTGCCATTATCTTCCATTGTGATAACACAACAAGAACATTAAGGTTTTTGTCACTAACCATTATATTGGTTAGTCTTGTAATTCTTCAATTTTTTGTTGTTAGAGTGGGATTTATTTTTAAAAAATCTGTCTGAAAGAAGGTTTTGGGAATGAAATTAACAGATCTACCAGTTCCTTTGGAAGCCATTGATTAAAAGCAAGATTTACAGTGTTGTTTCAGGTTCGTCAAAATGACAGAAACTCCCAGGTCCTTACTGATGGATGTAACTGAGATGACTTCTTTCTAGTTTTCAGACTGCTTTCACATATCTTCCTGCTGCTGTTTGTAATTTGGGGTTTTTAATACCCAGGTAAAAAATGACTCAGATGTTGAGAGGGAGGAAAACCTGCCAACTGAATTGTTGGTGTGTAGAAGTTACGAAATGCCTGGTTCCTTCAATCAGAAGGAAATGTCTTTGTCACAGTAATTTTCTTAATAGACTCTAATCATCCATGTAGATATGATTTCACAGGAACCTTTCTGATGAAAAGACCTTTTAGCAGGTCTCAAAGCTTGCCCTTACTTAACAGATAAACTTAATATTTGTGCTTGACAGTGAGCTGTGATTATATTGGGAATCCTGTGATAGGAAGGACATACAGAAGTGTGTCAAAGCAGGCAGTGGTGTGGTCTGAAAACTAAATGCTCGTGGCCTGTTTCTTTAGAAAAAAGGCAGTGCAGGAAACTTGGAAAATTATGTAGTGCTTGATAAACTGTGTCAGTCTTCCTGAGAAGTGGATCGATCAGGAATGAAAGCAGTGAGAGGAGGAAATTCTCCTTTTGCAGCTTCCACAAGTGAAAACCACTTTGTTGAAGGAAAATGGGACACTTCAATCATCAGGCAAAAAATAAGTTTATGTTGGAAAGCTGCATTTTGGAATTTTGAAATCCCCTCATTTCCATTGATGCCTTAAATGGCTACCTAGAAACAGAGACCAGGCAGGAATAAGGGGATAAAGGTAGGTGTTTATTTGAAAGGCCTTCAAAGGTCACACCCTGGGGGTCCAGAGGCTCCTGCCTCAGTGCATCCCAAGATGGACGACAGGTCACGCTTTTATATCAACATAAATTCACTCATTAGAACTTTAGCTAATGATGTAATTTCCCTGAGCTTGCCCCCCTTCCCTAAGATGATGGTTTACACTCTTTGGGCCCAGGACATTCTGGGTGTCCTTGGAGAGCGAGCTGGAGAGGCTTTGTTATGTCAGTGTGAGCATGAGAGAACAGCACTGAACGAGCTCCAGGGAACTGCAGAGTTGCACTGGGCACTGCAGGGCTGGAAAAAATATAAAAGTTAAAAGTTAAGGCATCACCATAGAGGGCTAAAATTTCAATACAGGAGGCTACACAAAGCATGCCGAAATCTGCTTTGTACTGGGCAGGTTATTCTTCACCTTGATTAACATTTAAACTAGAAAAAGTGTTTCAATACCCGTTTTCCCTCCATATCTCAAAAAGTAATTTTGAATTCTTATTGGTACAATTGCTGGTTTATTGTGCAGGCCTGAGTATAAGGAATAGCAAAGTATAATGGCATTTTCCTTTCTTCTTGAGAGTGTTTGGAGGAAATACCTGGTTTTTGTTTGGAAGCTGAAGTCCATTTGTGTGTGGCATCAGTTTGCTGTAACTGTGTCCGTGGGCTGTATTTAGTACGTGCTCGTTTCTCCTCCTCATCCTCCTCCTTCTTGCTATTACAGTAAAGAGTATTTTTATTTACTCCCGAAATGACTGTGGCTGTGAAGTGGCACATCAAGCTTAGTGGTTGTGTTTTAACTGTTTGTGTGTAATCCAAGCAGTGGCTTTAATTCTAAGGCCAGAAATACTTTACAGAATTGAGATATAGATGAATAAGGACTTGAGATTATTTTTGAACTCCTGGTGCTACAAAAACTACCTGTAAGTAGCACCTGGAAATATCTGTGCTTACATGTTCTGGAGATGCTCAAATCCCAAAGTGATGGACGTGTTCTTTGGTATCTATGTACAAATCCTATTTAAGTTTGGGAAATAACAGTGTCCTGTGCCCTAAAAAGGGTTCAACAGTGTCTTTGTTTTAGAATGAATCATAATGAAAATACAGCATGTTAAATATAGGACCATCTTTGCCAAAAGAAATGAAATAGATTTTTTGAAGAGAGGAGTAAATAGATTATTTAGCACTCTGCTGCTGTTTTGGATGAGACGATTTGTGTTCTTGTAGTGTCTGCAGCTTAGTGCTGTCCTGGCTGCGTGACTGCTCTGCTTGTCAGGGGAGTTTTGGAAGCAAAACAAGTGCCCTTTGAAGCTTTTGGTAAATTTACTTAATTAAATAATTGGCTTTAGGACGGGAGGATCTTTGTACCCTGGTAATGGAAAAGTGTTGGAACACCACCAGTTGAAGATGAGATTTCTCTCTGGGAACGAAGAGTGGTGGCTCCTGTAGTCTGATATGGGGCATCTTGGGTTAAAATGCATTTCTGGATCATCCTCTGTGCAGCTGCTGTCAGTGAGGGATGTGTGTAAAGGCCTGGTTTGTTAAACTGTTCCATTTTAGTCATGTTTAAAGACAACCATCAGATCTTGCCTTGTTTAAGAGCCTGTTCAGAACTGTCTCAATAGTTTCGTGGGTATTGTTAAATCTTCAAGGAGAGCATGTTTTATAGAAGGACTGGAAATGTCACAGTAGCTCTTGAAGTCACTGTGGTGTTTCAGAACAAACATATTTGGCTCTTAAAGTTATTTAAAAATTATTTTGACAGTGTAAATTATTTATAGCTACATTTCTCCATTGTTAATGTCAGGCTGTGATATTTGTGCTAAGTAGTTGTTTGGAGTAAGTAATATTGATTTTTGTTTCTTTTAATGTATTTAATATAACCTGTAGTGTGAGTTTGTTTCTTGTCTATTTGATTTTTCTCTCTGGTCTGGATTGAATAAGAATAGTTACTTTTAGAGTCACAGCCTCTCCCTTCAGTGTTTCCACTTTTCCTTTAGGATTCGTGTCTGTCCAGGAGAGTATACACTATAAAGGAAGGACACAGAATATCTCTTTTCATTATATTTTGGGGATGCTTTTCCTGTTACTGTTCCTCCTCAGAGCTACTGTTGCCTTTTCCCCACCACTGTGGAATATCACATTCCATGGCGTGGCTGATAATGTATCCTTGGCCAGCTTCTGGGAGATAAATGGGAAAAGAACCTCTTTAATAGTGCTACTGTTTTCTCTTACCAAAACAGCTTATTCCTTATAACACTAGATTTTTGGAGCATGACGTGCTCTCCCTTCCCTTGGCTGTCTCCAGCCAACTATAGGCACTTCCGAACTGCTGAGCTGCTGGCAGATACAGCTGGCAATTCTTTTGGGGCCTATTGGGTCCAGTTTAAAAGGCTGATAGCCACAGTACAGGAAATAAAAGAAGGAATGCAGACTTTGGGTTGAATTTGATTTAGAAATCTGCATTTACAGAATCATGGAATCATGGAATGGTTTGGGTTGGAAGTGACCTCAAAGCCCATGAGCAGGGACACCTTCCACTGTCCCACGTTGCTCCAAGCCCCATCCAGCCTGGCCTTGGGCACTGCCAGGGATCCAGGGGCAGCCACAGCTGCTCTGAGCAATCTCTGCCAGGGCCTCATCACCCTCACAGGGAGGAATTTCTTTCTCATATCTAATGTAAATTTCCCCTCTTTCAGTTTGAAGACATTGCCCCTTGCCTATCACTGCTGTTCCTAAACTCTTTTTAATTCAGCTTCATGATGATGAAGTACAGGAGCTGGGGGAGGCCAGGGATTCTCATTTGAGAACCTGTGTTAGAAAATGGTATTTTGGTGTGACTGTAAATGTGTTTTAGTACACACTGAAGCTTCTCCTGGAAGTAACTCATAAAAATTTTGGCCTGTGAGTATACGATTAAGTAACTGTTGAGACATGTCTTCACTGAATTTCAGTCTTTAAAAATTCTCCTTTTAAGTATTGTTGAATTATTTTTTGTGTCCAAATTAGATTTTCTTGATGAAGCAAACCTTTGAAACATCTACAGTTAATTTTGTGGTTCTGGTTAAGTTTCTATTCTTGTATACTAAGAATAATTCTTGTTTATCTGAAGAAAGCTGCTTGCTCTGCTTGGCACTTATAAAAGCTCTTGAAGCAATTGGAATGCATTGATCAATTGTGGCTAATTATCCATTAGAGCTTTGAAGTTGTTATTTGCAGAGGTGACACTCATTACAAAGTAAACCTTCTAAGCTTTATTTTGATTCATAAATACAGCAGTGAGGCTGAGTGCAGAAGTTGTAGTAGATTCCATTGTGTTTGTGCTCAGGCTTGTGCAGAATTTTGGAGACATTTTCTTTCTTCAGGGATGTATACAGTGTAAGCATACGATAATTTGATTTTCTTTTCCTGGGAGAAGTTGATTTCTAGTTAATTGTATTAAGAATTTGTTCTCTGTGTATCCAGTCATTTGTAAAGAACACTTTCCCATAAAATTTTGTCTTTTGTATTTCAGTAATTATGGGGAAACATGGGTTTGGTTTTTTTTTTAAGGCCTTGGAATATCTTAGTTCTTCTTTGGCCTCTGTGAAATGCTTGGAAGAGAATTTCAAATCTTATTACAAGTAATAAAACACCTGGCTTCCTTTTAATGGGATTTTAAAAATTTTATTTCTAGTTTTACCAAATTTTAGTGATAAAGGATGAAGTAAATGACAATTATTCCTGGACATTTGAGTATTTTAATTTGAGTGAATTTACTGCTGAAGAACAAGACAGTAATTGCTTCATGAAGCTGTTGTGGTAGGCCTTGGTTATAGCAATTAGCTTAAAGAGATGGAAGACATGGAGCTTGGCTTCCTCTGAACACTGGTAGCCAGATCATGATTTAATTCTCAAAACTCATTCTTGAAATGTTACATTTTAAGGCTTTCTTGTTACTGACTTAAAAGTGAGTATTTTTAACTGACTGTTTTGTCAGACTGCCAAACCTGCAGGTTGGTTTAGGTGAGTGCTCTCACCTCGGCTCAGATACCATCATTGCCACCATTCTTGCACTGAGACTAAATTAATTTTTTTCCCCTTTTTTTTGGTAACACCACTGGCTTTCTGCCATAAAATGATTAATCTTTTCCTTGCCTCTCCATCTGTCCCTCTGGCATATACATTCCAAGCGCCATGGTGACTTTCTTTTGGAACACATTACTATAGGATGAAATAGCAATTAGTAGAGACTTACTTTTTTTTGTCAGTAAACAGATGCAAGATGATGCCAGTGTAGTAAAGAAAGCCTGTCTTTCCCCTTCACAAATGAACATGAATTCCTAATGGACATGTCTTTTGCACTTCTCCTGGAGCTGTAATCAGTGAGGTGGACCTTGCTTTGTGCTGGAGATTTGGGCCTCATTCCAGAGGGAGATAAGAGTCCAAAGAACGAAGTCCTTGGCCTGTGCCTGCTGGAAAGCTGCTCTTTGGTACCGAGTCTGTGAGCAAAGCACTGCTGGGAGTCGTGGCAGCAGCACACAGGGAATGAGGAGGGATTAACTCCAGGGGGCTAATGCCAGATCACAGCAGCTCTGGAGCTCGTGTGTGTTCTACTCACCTGGGATCCGGTGGGGAAGTGTGCAGATGGCAAGGCACAGGTCCCTGTCTCTGTGTGTTACCTCTCTGGGAAGCAGAAGTAAGCATTATGGAAGCAGTCCTGTCCTCTTTCACTGTCACTAACAACATTAAAAGCAGCTGAATTGCCTGTCAGTCTGAATTTCTTAGGTCTTCTGTTACCTAGAGCAGATTGACTCCTTCATTCACAGTGCTTTGTAGACTTCAGTTCATAACTTCTGAGTGTCTGAGACACCCAACTGTTTGATTTCCTTGAGAGAGAAAATAAAGATCCAAAGGAAGAAATTTAAAATTATATAAGCCCAGCAAGGTGATGTGCTGCTTGTAAAAACATTTCAGTGGATGAGAAGAGAGAAAGGGAACAAAATGCCGAGCATTTTAACCAACTCGTGCGTTGAAAGCCCAGATTTGAGGTAGATGTGGTAGTTTGATGGCAAGGGATTTAAAGGCTTAATCTAATAATGGAGTATGAAGAGGCTGATTTTGGTGAGGCCCATAAAAGAAGGAATTAAAGGGTGCTTGGGACGTCCAGGAGTTCGGAGTCATCCCTATCCTGTAGTGCCTTGGGACAGTAACTGCCTGGAGGCAGGAGCAGGGTTCTGGGTCTGTACCCAGTCATTCTCTTCATCCTGAACCCAGAGGATACTACTTGGATCTTAGGTCATAGTGGGAAGTGCAGAATTCCCATTTTGTGCCAGCTTGCTCTATTTTCTAAAATAAAAACAAGAGAGAAGAAAAGTGTCCCTAACATCTCAGTGGTGTAACTGAGAATTCTGGGTGAAGCGTGAGAGATGCTGAGTGACTGTGGCTCTGTAAGGGTTGCAGTGTTTGTGCACAGCTACTCTGTCAGCCTAAGGCTGTGGATGAAGTGTAACCCTAAAGTTTCAGCTCAGAAAATGGCATCAGAGTTTACAGCAGCTCTTGGAAGGTGGAAATAGTTACTGTCTCCTCAGCCTTTAGCATTTTGTATCACACACACTTGTGTCAATGATACAACAGGAGCAAGTAGGGAGAACGTCCTTCCTTGCAAATCCAGGGATTTAGAAGAAAGCAGTAGTGAGTGGCAGATGTGTTTTACTAGAGCAGTTTACACTGTTGAACAGCCAAGCTCTCACGTATGCAACTCTTCAACACTGCTGTTAGTTTGTGAAGATCTGGCCTCTTATCAAAACAGATCAGATCTAGGATGCCTCTGCTCTCTCATCTCTAATTATGACAGGCATGTTCTGTTCTCTGAAATAATTTAAATTAATAATCTGGGACTTAAATTGGTTTTTAGCTTTTATACTGTAGACTAAGTCCAGAATAATATAGGGATAGTGTGGCTCACTAAAAGGCTGACTTTGTGACTTCCTCCTACAGCTGTTTTGTCAGGTTCAGAGGTGTGGGAAGAGTTTGGTGAGAAAAAAAGGTGGTTCTGACCTTCCTGTTTTTCTATTGTCAGAACAGATCAGAGTAGCATACCCAGTATGGTGACTGTGTGTCCTCACGTTGCCACTGTCAAAGCTGCAGTTCTTTCCATCACCCCCACCCCAGGGGTCTTCTCAACTGTTTCCTGTCGAGCTTTCAGCTCCCTCCCATGTCCTTAGATAATCTCTGAGGTGCTGACAGGGCAATGCTGGCAGTGGTGGTGGCTCCTCGAGAGCCCTGGGTAGTGTGTCTGCTGCTAAAGGCAGTGGGCGATGGCAGAGGTCTCTGTGCCTTCCTTCCTGGAGATGTTAATCTGAGTCTGTCATGGTTTTAGGGATGGTATTTCCGAATTTAGTGCTCCCACTGAGATTCTCCAAACCATGCTGCTGCTCACACGCTCCCCCTCCCCTTCCCCTTTTCCCTGCATGGATGGAGAGGAGAATTGGAGGCAGAAGCGTGGAGAGGACAATTGGAGGCAGAAAAGGCAGAGGTCACAGGTTGAGATAAGAACAATTTACTGGAAGCAGCAATGAGATAAGAAACAGTAACAGTATTAATAACGAAAGTGTATGAGAGGCAAAATGTGTATGATTCACGTGCAAAATGCTCGAAACAGCATCACCCCTCACTCCCTCCTGCTGGCTTACTCGACTAGGAGGAACCCCTTCTTCCCAGAAGAGACTCCTTTATTTTTGGCAATGGCATGAGGTGGTACAGAATAATCTCAATATCCTGGTCAATCCCCCTCGTGGTTACTGCAAAAAAATCAACCCTGTCCTGGCTGGAACCAGGACATTACCCCTCTTTTTACATCATGTACTCATGTCCAGTTCCTACACCTTCCAACTGGATACATGAATTTATATTTATATTTATATATATACACCCACAAGCACAGGTGTCATTTCTGTACTCAGTGGGTTCTATCAGTCCTAGATGTCTTCCAGGGCAAGAGGGCTGGTGTGCTGTTGGCTGGTTGCAGACTGCATCAGGAGCTCACGTGGCATGATGTGTGAAAGGCACTTTCCCTGAGAACATCCAGCCCAGCACTGGTAATCAGGGTTCCAGGAGAAGCTGTGCCTCAATGCCAATCACTTAGGAAGCAGCTTGAACCTCTTCATAGGCTGCCAGGGTCTCTTTTTCAGTTTGGGTGTAACAGGCCTCAGATCCTTTGTATCCCCGACTCCAGAACCCCAGGGGTCATGCTTAGATCTCCCCAGGTACTTTTTACCAGACACACCAGGCAGGACCATTCTCCCTGACTGTAGAGCATGGTTTTTACATCCTGTCCTGTCCTGGCTTGCTGACCCAGTGGTTGTTCTTCCTCTCAACTCTACTGCTTGAACAACCCTTGTTTGATATGTTCAAAGCTTGTTGTTGTTCAGGGTCCTACTTGAAATCCTTTTTTCTTCCACGTCACAAGATGGAGAGAGCTGACAACCTGACTGTACTCTGGGATATGCATCCTCCAAAAACCTACAGGAGGGCCCTTTAACATTACTTTGCTTTATGGCAAAACCACCCTTCAGGAGGATTTGGATTATTTTCTCTCCTTTATCAAACTTCCCCTGCCCTATTCCCCGTACAGTGATGTAATCAATGTGCTCTAAATGTTCTGTAGCCTCACCCTTTTCTAGTGCAGTCTTGATCAGTCCATGACAAGTATTGGAGCTGTGTTTCTACCCCTGGGGCATGTCCAGCACAGCAGCTCTCAGTAATGATGTGACTTCATTGAGGCCACCATGGTCCACTGTCAGTCTCCACTTCCCATTGGACTGACACACTTGTCACACAGAGCTATTAAAGGATGAGTGGAACTTGCTGGGCACTCCCAGCTCTGCAATGCACAGTCCATCCCATGGATGGAGTCCTGCAGGCCTGGCTGGTGCCATGTTGCCAATGGGGCACTGTTGTGTTCGGTACTTGTTCTTCAGCCCTCAGCAGTCTCACAGCAGAAGGGTCCTCTGAGAGACCAGACAAAGAATTCAGCTGTGGAATTCCCTCTGTTTCCATAGCAGCTCTTCTAAAAGCCCAACGATTCCCTTTTGGGACCTCAAAATACTTTCTCCTGAGGTGATCCATGCCTAGGATGCCTGGGGCCTTTGGGCCAGTCACAATGGAGTGTTTTGCCGTTTATTCCCAGTCACATCAGCTTTCAGTACAGTCAGCTGTTGGGATCCCCCTGTCACCCTAGAAATAGAGGTGGATTCTGCCCCTGCAGATCTCAATGGCATCAGGGGACATTGTGCACCAGTGTGAACTAAAGCCTCATATTCTTGTGGGTCTGATGTGCTGGGCCATGGATCCATGCAGTCCAAGAGATCCACTTGTCTCTTTTCTCCACCTGGCTGGAGGCAGGGCCCCTCTAGCTCTGATCACGGTACTTGTTTCTCTCTTCCTCTAAATATGAACTAGAGGTCTCTTCAAGAGGATGTGAAATAACATCAGCCCTTTATTCTCTCTGAGGACGTGCCCACAGGAAACTGGAGTGGCATTTATCCTCAAAGAATTTCCTGTAGTGCTTGTTCTTCCTCTCAATTCTCATGCTATTGCTGCAAGGGCAGAGGTGGGTTTTCCATCCCACTTCATGTCCTCTCTGTGGCCATGCAGATGAAACCAGAGGTTACCTTGTGGTGTGTCCCCTCTCAAGCTGGGATCAGCTTGCTCCCAGTAGCAGACATCCTGGTCCATCCTGGTGTCCACACAGGACTTTTACTTTCTAGTTTACCCAGTCCAATCTGTCCAGTCTTGAACAGCCTTTCCACAGGTTGGTAGGGAGGGAAAAAGATGATTTTTGTGTTGCCAGAGTTGAGGAGTCACCTGAAGCCCTGTTCTCATTTCATTGACATCATTGCCAGTGAGTTGGCATATGGCCATGGCACTCTCCATGCAAACTTCTGCCACATGGATTGTGTGTTTAACTTCCATGGGAAATTAATAATCCTCAAAACCTGTTGTAACAGGCCTGAAGGAGGAAACAGGGGTGGAAAGCTGGGGAAAATCATTCTCTCCTGTTCCCCCCACAGACTGTGTATGATTATTAATGGACTCCCAAAGGTAGTGCTGAGGTAAGGACAGGAGAGCAGCACTGAGCTCACATCCCAAATGATCCTCATTGCTCTTTGATGCTATCGTGTCATAAACTGATATCCCACGGTACAGCAACAAAGCTGTCCTGCTCCCTCTCCCTGCTCTGAAAAAGAGCACCATGGTGGGCTCTTAAGGAAACAGGTTGAGTACCACACCCACATGGACAGACAAAACAACATTGTGACCAGTGGCTCCCTACCTACTACAGCAAATGCTCAGATAAATTTGTTTCCAAGCCTCTTCGGCAGAGCCGTTGTTATCTCAACCCTTGGAGCCTCGCGCTGGGTGCCAGATAAGGCTGTTGTGGTTTAAGAATGGTATTCCCCAATTTAGTGCTCACACTGAGTCTCTCCCTGACCCCCTCCCCGTGCGGTGGACTAGAGAGGAGAGAGGCACAAAAGGCAAAGATCACAGGTTGAGATAAGAACAAGAAACAGCAATGAGATAAGAAGACAAACAGAGGTGAGTGATTCACATGCAAAATGCTCAGGAACACCCCTTCTCCCTGGCTGAGACTCCCTTTCGTTTGCCCTCAGCAGTGATGGGAGGTGGTACAGGGTAACCTCTGTGTCCTGGACATGTCCCCTCCCAGCTACTGCAAATAATAAATCTGTACCAGGACTGTCATAATCTACCTGTCCATCTCTGCTCAGCGATCTTGGGAACTTAATTATCTGTGAGACCATTAAGAAAAATGGGTCAAATTGACCAGTGATTTCCAAAGTGATTAGAGAAAAATTGATCCGAGGGAGAGGGAGGAGATGTGCAGTTTCCTGAGGATACCTAACCAGCAGTAAAACTGGTTTGTGATCCTGCAATCAATGTCAGTCTGAAGACGCGACTTAATTGCTGCAGGATCGAGTGAATGGATGGAATTCTGTGCTGCAGTCCATCCTGCCTGTGATCTCATGCTTTTAAAAGAGCCATCACCCGGAGCTACACTCAGCCATGCTCAGTAATGCAGTCCTGGGGTGCAGAGAAGGGTGCAATAGTTTGATTCATTTTTTTGGCTTCTGTTCTGCCCCTCTGCCTTCCTGGAGTTTGGTCCCTGGGTTTGGTTAATGGACTGTAGTCAAGGTCTCAGATTATTTTTGCTCCCTGAGATAAGTTTTTCTTCTCGTACTTCTGTGTTGTCTCTGGACAGGCAAAGGAGAATTTGCAGTTATCTTTCTATTATATGGTTCCATTTTATAAACACTAAAGCATACGAAAATGTCATTGGTACCAAGACAGGATACCTCTGATTCGTCGCCTTACGATTTTTGTGAGCTGACTCCTCTTGATCAGTAGAAGCACTCACTATTTAAATAAAACATTAATACAATCTTAACAATTTCAGTGATATTAATCACTTTCATTTTTTCCTAATTTTGACTTTGAAGCTACAGGCTTCAGCTCCTACCTTTGATATGTCTTTGCTAAATAGAAAATATTTGTGTTATCACCTTTTTATTCCCAAAATCAGTACTTTAGAATCACTTCAGTCCTTGCCTTAATAAGATAAGAAAATTAATAAGCTTAAAAAGTAAGCAAAATAAATTAGGCTGTTAGGTTGCAATTAGCCTGTCTTTGGCCATGCCCATTAGTCCTTTGACACTGCTTGAGGCCTCTCTGGATTCTGTCATTTTTACCTGTCATTGTTGAACTCCTGCAGTGTGTTGGTCGTTGTTGCAGCAGCATTCCCGTCACTCCAGACACATAACGATGGCACTTCCCCTTATCCAATTGTCTTTTCATCCCTCCTGTTGGCATATTGAGAGCTCACATTTGTTCTTCAAGCATTTTGCAGATTCATGGCTTTCAAAGTCTGGCCAAGCTTGTCTAGCTTGCTTCCTTTCTTTCCAGGCTGTTTTCTAGTCAAAAAATCCAGCAGATACTGAATTGAATATTAACGATAACTATTTTTAGTTTACAGGATTGGATCATAATCAGATTACTTCAGCCAGGCTTATTTTTCACTGAGCCCATGCTGCTTTGAGTTCTTTGATTCTCATATCAACCTTTCAGTATTTTTTCTGCTGTCAGCTCAGTCTAAATCTGATGGTATTGTTTTGGTTTTAAATACTTGGCCAGAATAACCTTCTTCCATTTTTGTACAGAGTCAGTGCTTCAGAATTTAATGAAAATCAACATTTAACTTGGAGATAAGTTAGTTACTTTGGGTTTTTGGTTTGGATATTTGTGGGGGTTTTTTGACTAATCTGTCTGAACCAGCTAATTAAAAAAAAAAAAATTATGGCATTAACTTTATGTAGATAGTGGTGGTGCAAGATACAAACCCAGGAGTGTTATCAGAGGTGGGTGCTGCTCCTTGGCACATGCCTACAAATGCAGGTGCTTTCTCTCTCACAGAAAAAAAAATTGAGACTGAACTCAGTCTGTCCTGCCAGACCTTTTATTAAATTTGGAAACCCTGGAGTGAAAAGTGAATTGGAGCAACAGAGGAGAGCAGAATTTCCCGAAGGAACAGGGGTTGCAGGAAGCATAACTGCATGCAGTTGTGTTGTTTCTGACAGTGTGGTGGAGAGGAAGCTAAAAAAGGGAGTAGGAAATGATGTGCTTGTAACACAATGGTGTTTCAGCCCACTGTGTTGGTTGCATGTCCTGGGAGCTTCAGAGGAGTGTGATAATGGAGTACCCTGGGCTGCAGGAGTGAGAGCTGTGGTGGTGGAGGTGAGGGGATAGTTGATAAAAACTTAGAGGAGGAGGGAAGGGCAGAGCCTGAACACTTGGAATACAAGAGGGAATATAACCCTTCTCCTTGATGCTGGGCTGGAGGAAGAAGTACTGTGGTGTGTCAGTGGTGCTAAAGAAGGGAGGAAAAAAGAAAGCTTTAAAAGCAGAAGGAACAACACAGTGCGGAGATCCAGTCTGCTCTGAAAGATGTCTTCAGGATGAGATTGGTGAACTTCTCACTTCTGTCACATCACCTCAGAGTTGCACCCTCAGGTGAGGTTTGTAGGTTTGATCACAGGCTTCCTCTATAATATCTATGAAACTCCAGGAACTAGAGGAAATGGAATTGCTGTTCTTCTCCTTAGAGAACTAAAAAGCAAAACAGGAGAAGCACCTCCCACAGCTGCTGCTCAGAGCGCTGCAGTGCAATGGCTCCTCTAGTCCAAGGCAGCTGAACAAAGGTTTTAAGTGCTGGGGGGGTTTTCAGCTTGGAAGTTTGTACATTCCTTGGCTTATGAGAGTAGAGTGAAATACCCTATTTCCTATCCTCACTCGGTAATAGATTCCAGTATCTTAGAGAGTTGCCATAGTGATAAAAAAGGGAACAGAATCTACTTGTCTTCCTGGGATAGCAGAATTATTAAATTAAATTCCTCTTTTCCATTAAAGGAGAGTGTCATTATCATATTTCTGAGAACTGTTTTAGAGCAGAAATAATGTGTTTAAGGTGGTGTCCTGCATTAATCGTGTTCCTTCTTGAGGCACCTCTAGCCTTAACTTGCACTTGGGATACACCCCCTTATCTCCCCCATTGCAGCTGGTGGAACAGAGCAACACCTTTCTTGGGAGTCTGCTCTACTGCACCAGAATTCATGCAGTTGTGACCACAAAGACTTGGGCAAAAGAAGCAAGAGTTGCCCAAAATTGTAGCACAGAAACACAAGTAGAAGATGTGAGTTGCAGAGGATGAGGCAAGATGAAAGGAGCCACCATGGGATGGAGTGCAGGGAAAACAGGGCTGCTGAAAATGGTGGCTGCATCAGGAAGTGAAAGGATACTAAATGATGGAGGAGGAGCAAAGGCAACATGTAGGGAACATCGTTGAGCTTAGAACAAAATGGGACTGAACAACATAACCCAGGTTGTCAGAGAAAAGCTTTCAGCTTTTGTTGTAATGGAGATGCAGTGGATGGAAGGTAGAGTAACCCTGTGGTGTCCATCCATGCCTGTTCCGTGCAGGTGGGAAAAGAAACAACTCACACTGGATTGCTCTTTGCTTTCCTTGCTTTTAGGAAAGTAAATTTAACAAACTTTGGGCCAAATACAAATCTTTGTGATGGCTCCGAGTTCCCCATGAAAATGACCATTTTACCAGCTTGTAAACTCCAGTGTTCTTGCTGGTTTCTCTTCTTTGATGATTTTTAATTACCTGGTAATCTTCCCCTGAACTACCTATTTTGGGATCAGAGTTCTGTTTCAGAAATATAAAAACAAAGGTCTTCTGAGTACCTGCCTTCCCTCACCTTCCTGGGAAAACCTGGAAGCAGAGGCAGGAATTGGGGTGTTTGAACCTTCCAAGTCCTTTGCTTGGAGCTGCCTGTTTCCATTTGCAGAAGGAACAAGCAGGGTAAAGCCTTTACAATGTGTAGGCTCAATCTTCTGCGTCTATCTACCAGTTGCTTTTTGACATTTCAGTCAACCATGATTTAAAGTTCCACAGAAGTCACTGAGCTCAGCGTTCAGATAATTAACCAGGAATTGCAGTTTATGCCTCTTGCTCTCGGGCGTCTTTCAGTGTGTGATATGCAGAGATCTGCCTGATTCTTCCTTTCCTTCCACCTCCTGTTTACTGCCTTCCCACCAGGGAGGAGCTGACAGTGGTTTGCTTTGCTGGAATCCCTACCTGGCTGTGTTTGGAATCAATTCCGAGCTGCTCCTCAGGGTACCAGTAACAGCTCTGGAACGCTGTGGATCTTAATGCCGTTTGTCAGCAGGTTGTTTTGCCACTGAAACCCCTCACTGATCCCAGACTTGGTTGGAAACTGTTAAAAATAGATAAGAGTTTGTTCGAGCAGATCTCACATTGTGTTGTGTACTCTTAGTCTTTGGAAATCACAGTCCTGTTAATTTGAGTTCTTCTCAGGAAAAACTGAGTTGAAACTGCCCTGAAACCAGGAGCAAAACCTCCTGATTTTTGTCTCCATATTTACTTTGGAGATTGCCACCTAAGAAAGGTCTTTCCACTTATTCAGACTATTTTTTTTTTTTTAAGATTAACTTCAAACAAAAAAAAAAGCCTTTATTGTTATGTTTCATTGGTAGTAATTTACAAAAGTGAAGTGTAGCTTAAAAGGCATGTCTGGTGTTTCACAAGTTATCAAACAATGCTGTTTTTTGAAAGTTATAGACTGGTGTAATGCTTTACCTTTAGGTTCCTTTCCCATATGAAAGCAGAGCTTTGGAGACTGAAATACAACACGGTAGAGAGCAGGTTTACCAAAATACAAGGTTTCAAATGGAAACTGCTCTGCTTCCAGCTGGATTTCAAAGAACAGCAAAGCATTTCTTAAAATTTCAATCAAGTATTTATTACTTAATGACCACCTAGAGTAGGAAAAATTATCTTATTAAGCACTCAGTTTGGAAGATTTGAAATGTTGCTTTGTTGTTGTACAGAGTTGTGATGTGTTTAATAACAAGGTCTATTGAAAAGGAAATGTTAAAATTAAACAACCATGTGGTGGGGATTGTAAAGCCTCGATGCTTTGGGGATATTCTAGTGGGTTAGAGTTTTAACAAACTTGAAACTATCTTTTGAGACCAAAATATTTCTAATATTATTCCTTTAATAAAAAAGCTGATAATGAGATGAGGAACACCTCTCTGTTTCTTTTGTTGCAAGAACTTAAATTTGAGGTAAAATTTGCTCAGCATTTTCACTGCCTAAAGAAAATCTCTCTTCTGCTCTTTGAAAATTCCTCTGTATAAGATTCTGCCAGAAGCTTTTAACACCAGGTTTCCAAGCTCAGCACATCCATGTTGAGCATTCATTGCACTGAGCCTTTTCCATCTCCTCCCTGGTGCCTGAGTCTGCTTCATCCATGAGCTGCCAGGTCCAGAGAGGGCTCTCGCTGTGTTCTGTGGGCTGGAGTGGCCCATGGAAGCCACGGAAGGAGATTCCTGTTTAAGCAGCATTCCTGTCTCCCAGTTTGGGCTCCCCATGGCTCTCCCAGTGGTGATGGTGACTGTAAGGGCTTGCAGGAATTTGTAGTGTAGTGGTGATTGCTTAAGTAGTCAGTATTCAAAAAAACTCCTCCAAACTTTCAAGCAAGTTCAAAGAAGACTGGAAGGGCAAAATCCTTCCACAAACGAAGTTTGTAGTTGGGAATTAGACATGAGGAAACTGAATAACAGCCCCAGAGTTAATGTGCCTATTTCTGGCTTCTGAAAGGTTTCAGTAGTTCTCCTAAGCTTTCTCAGAATCTCACTTTTAGTCTCAGAAATTTTCTTCACTGTTGATCTGATAGACCCCCATAGCATTAATGAACAGCTGTCATTATCAGATGACACTTTCTCATACCTTGTCTGAAATAGTGGGTCGAGTGGGTAATTTTATTAAATACTTCGCTATTAATTCTTCAGAGAAAGCTGCCAAAATCTGTGGTGGCATAAATAATAATTAAACAAATTTCTCTTAACATGCAGTCTGCAAAACAAACACAGAAATACAGAAAATTAAATTCTTGATATTTGTGCAATGTGATAGTAGCTAACACCACTTCTCTTTAAAGGCGGTCTTGGGACTAAACTTTAGATGCTAATTTTTGGTCTTACTTGCTATTTGAATTATTCAGCTTTACTCTGGGACACAGCACATATTTGATAACCTCATATATTGCAAAGTAACAGCTTTTGGGATTTTTTAAATGTGTAAAGATAGAACGTCTTGTACAGTGAAGAAAGGCCCAAATCTGGCAACAGTCACTGGGCAGGATGCAGGGAAAGGGAGCATTTCCTAACATAAAGCTACTTGGAGAGCAGCAGGGCCAGCTGTCTGAAACCAGAGGGTACAAAGTACAGGGACATAGAGGACGAGGCACAGTCAAATTGTGTTTATTGGACTCTGCCCCAATGTAATTTATTGCTCATAACTGGTGCTTCCTCAACTGCTCGTTGAGCCCGATTCCTGTAAGCATAAAAAGTAACCCCTGAGTAATCCCTTATTATGAGGCTGTTCCAGTGATAAGCTGATGTGAACAGCCCTTGCAGCTACGAGAATAGTCCTCCCGAATCCATGCTAGGAAGGGAAGAGACCAGGACCATGGAAGACCACTGTGTTGAGGAAGAAAAGGCTGGAGAGGTAAAGGGAAAAGGAAAATAGGATTTATTATTTCAAATAAAGACTTGCTCGGTGGTTGGATTCATATTTAGGACCAGGTCATAAAGTCATCTAGAAATCCTCCCAGTGTGAGGCAGGGGGGTGAGCAAATGTCATCTGTCGAGTAGGTCCTGTGGGAGAGACTGAGGGGAACTGAGGGGGATCAGCCTGGAGAAGAGAAGGCTCAGGGGGGACCTCACTCTCTGCAACTCCCTGACAGGAGGATGGACTCAGGTGGGGCTCAGGCTCTGCTCCCAGGGAACAGGGACAGGATGAGAGGGAATGGCCTCAAGGTGTGCCAGGGGACGCTCAGATTGGGCATCAGGAAGAATTTCTTCCCAGAGAGGGTGATCAGGCACTGGAAGGGGCAGCCCAGGGAGGTGATGGAATTCCCATCCCTGGAGGTGTCCAAGGAAAGCCTGGACATGGCACTCATTGCCCTGGGCTGGGTGATAAGATGGGGATGGGTCCCAGCTTGGACTCGATGATCTTGGAGGTCTTTTCCAACTCAGCAATTCTGTGGTTCCAGTAATGGAGATTTCAAATGGGGAAGACTCCTACAGGCCAACTGGTTCTTTGGATGTCCAGTGTTCTCTCCAGTCATTCAGGGGGAGTCATGTTTCTGTTTTCTAGTCTTGGCGAGTTCTCGGGGTGTCATTCCTCAAGGTTGTCAGTCTCAGACATCTTTTTGCTCAGACACTTCTCAAGTACCAAAACATAAGTTGATAACCATTTGCTCGATTCCTCTATGTATTCCCCTCCCTTCCCATCTGTCTGTGTACAAAGTCATGCTTTGTGCTCAGAATGCACAAAGTATCACAGGATTTGAAGTTTGTTTGCTCTCCCAAAGTTCCTGTAGTGTTGGAAAAAGTAATTTCTGTCAATGCCCATTGGGAAGGATAATCTTGTGTTTTCCTTTGATTTTGTGAGTTGAATTGCAGGACTTCAGCCCTACACAGCTGTATATATTTGTAAAACATCTTTTTAGGATATATTTTAACTTGGTAAAAGTTATGAAATTGTGCATTTAATACCGAGAAACTTAAACTGGAATTCGGTCTCTCTGAACGCAAAGACGGATCTCTGACATATGTGGGGGTTTTCTAATCTCCCTTTGGAATCACAAAAATTCTAATCATTTCATTCATTCATTCTTTTCCAGATGGGAATGACAGGTAACACTAGTCCCTTTGGGCAGCCTTTCAGTCAAACTGGAGGGCAGCAGATGGGAGCTGCAGGAGTGAATCCTCAGTTGCCGAACAAGCCAGGCATGGCCAATAGTCTGTCTCCCTTCCCTGCCGACATCAAGAGTACTCCCGTCACCAGTGTGCCAAACATGGTGAGTTGGACCTGCTGCTTCCAGCATTCTTTACCTCTTCCTAGTGCTTTCTAAATTCTTGGGTGATCCAGCTTCTGTAACATTATCAAATTACTTCTCCACGGTCATTTAAGCATCAGAGTTGCCCCGTGGTTCCTCACTTCCACTCTGCAGTGTGGATATAAAACTTTTGTACATTTTTATGCAGCGATTATGCTTTCTTTCATTTCGCCTGGTACATTTAGTTTCAAACCAGAGAAGAATGTCTTCTTTAAGTCCTGTGTGTCAATCAGAATGTGCTGGGTACATCATCACCTTCCTGAAACTAAATAATACCTCATATCCTTTGAATCTGATGCAATAGACACCCCACGTGCTTCTCACTTTATACTGTGCATGACTTGCATGTCACAAGCTTATGAGAACAGTTCTTCCTAGGATACCTTACAAGTTTATAGTATCATGTTTACCAGAGTTTTCTTTATAAAGTGAAATGAAATATTCCCATTTGTCTCAGGATGTTGCGTATTAATCAAACTGCTTGTGTTGTTTCTATGGAAACTCCAGCTTGTTGCATTTTATATTCTTATACATGATAGCAGTTACTATAGAAACTTGTAAGACCTTCCATAAGATGCAAATTGCTTATTTTTTAATTTAAATCAAAAACCAGCTATTTTTTGGCACAACCAATGCTTGCTCTTCCATCACTGAGTTTGCTACTAATAGGCTCTGTATGAGAGGCAAGAGGATGCAAAAACTTCCTCTTTTCTCCTGATTTTAGAGGACCATTTCCTAATTTTCCTCCAGCTACACCGTGAAATCTTTCTTTAATATAATCTGTCATTTATTGATTTTGATTATGGGAAGGGGCTTGTGACTGGATTAAGACCCTGTTCAGGACACCACTTGCACTCCTGCAGAATATTTGTAAAAGACAATTTGCTGCATGACTACTCTAATTGTGTTTATTAAGTGTTTGAATCGGGTGTAAAGCAAGTGAGTTATTGTCCTGATGCTGCAGAGAACCTGGGTGATCTTGAAGCCTAATTTTGTGCTCATTTAAAAGTGTGGTTTGAGAAAGTCTAAATCTTAATATACTCCCTTACTAATATAGGATGTAGTGGTCAATATTCAGGTGGAATAAAAAAAGGCATTTGCCATCAGGGCTTGTCAGATGATGGGAGAAAAATAAAATCAAAAACTGTTTTCTTTCTCCCATCTTGTCCAAGAGACAGAGGAAGGTAAGGGAAACTTTCCCAGTACTATGAATTGCACTTTTAAAATGTCAAAAATACCAACTGAGAGAACACTCAGAACCGTCTGTCGTTGTTTCTCAGGTGTCAAAAGCTTTGCATGTCCAATATATCTTCTTTTCCCTGGCACCAATACAGAGTAATGGCCATTTCAGCCAACAGACATTGGTACTGTCGAGCCCAAAGGTCTCAGCTCCTGTGGGGCTTAGAGGCATAGTGCTCCTGACAGGGGGGTGACTTCAAAAACTGAAGTTTCCATCTAAACATTTTTATTGCAAAGCCAAGAATTTAAAAAGAAATGTCACACTTGTTAAAATTTAACCTTTATTTGGCAGCAGTGGGTAGGGCAGTGTAATTATTTGGTAATAGCACATCCATGGCCATATGCTATTCCTTCCACAGGGACTTTGCTTTATTCAGTGAACAATATGAACACAGCCCTTGGAAAGAGCACGCAGTCAACATTTAGTTCTATTTTTTGCACCTTGATGTGTAGCTGTGGGCATTGCTGGCTGTATGCTGTAATATATCTCACTTGGTCATTTCCAAATGCACTTTCCTGTGGCAGTCAGCACTGGAGCAGGCTGTATACTTTGGATTAATTCATTTTCACAGGACCTCTCTGGGATAAAGATGTGTTGCCCCAGTTTTAAGCACAGAGGCACAAGGAGAGTAAGACTGGCAGAATCTGCTGACTCAGAACTTGAGGTTTGTAGGCTCTGGCTTGCTGAACCTTATTTCATATGTTAGGGCATTACCTAAGGGTGGAATAACATCCACAGCAACTCCATGAGTTACAGAAGCACACATCTAAGTGACATCTGTCACTCACATTGGGCAGGCAAAATGTGACTCAGTTGGCTCTTGTGAAAAGCAGCTTGTGACAGAGGCAGGTCCCCAGAGCAGAGCTGCAGTGTTTGAGCAGTCCTGCTGTGCAGTCTTGCTGCAATCCCGTTGTCATTTCTATGTCCTGGGATGCTTTAGGTCCCTGGAGATGATGGTTTAGTTAATGTGTTTGGCCTGGAGACAGAGCCTGTCCTGTTCCCTGACGGAGGCAGCAGTGATGTGGAAAAGGATATTGTGTTATGTTAACATCAATCGAAAATGAACCTGTGGAGGATCAGTTCAGACTCCATCCACTACAGCAAGTGCAAGACAACTGTGCATTTAAAAAAAAAAAAAAAGCAAAAAAAAACCAGTCGGGGTCCTTTGTGGGATGATTGCAACCACATATCTTGCTAAACCAGCCCTCTATACTCTCCTTATCTTAAAGGGCCCCCGAAGTACTATTCCATGTGAGAGACAAACCCACGTGGATGAAAACACTGGTGCTATGTGGCCTGTCTGAGGCAGGAAACCAGATTGCAGCATGGCACTGAACGCTGTGGTTACCACAAAGGGTATTCAGACAAGAGAAGAGGAAGCAGAAAGGTGCAGCCATTGTCTGAGGACCCCCAAGTTCTGAAAACAAAAATGTTTTTTTTTAAATACTCCTTTCAGTCTTTAGCCTTATACCTTATGTATGTGCTGCAAAAGTAAAACATGATTAAGTTTCTTAACCCACATTATTCTAATCATTTTGATGTGCCACCCATCTCCAACAATAACCAGGAGTTTTCCCACTGCCTAGCATAACCCTGGCAGCCAGGAAAAATGTGCTGCAGCTGTGGATTTGGATTTTTGATCCAAATTCAGGCTACCACTCCCCTGAGAACAGCACTCTCCCCTCCTCCCTGCCTGCCCAGTAAAGTGGGTCTCTGAAGTGTTAGTTCACTGCAGCCTGTGTTCCAGGCATGACCTTACACTACACCCTGAGAAGCACGTTTGGATTAATCTCTTTAATTAGAAAAGAGGAACAAACCTTATGGTATTAAAATGATTAAAAGGTCAGCATTAAGGTATTAATTTTCAGTGCCAGCAGGATGGATTGATTTTGTTTTTGTTTTAATGGTGATCCCAACAGCATATCAGCTCTTGCTTTGTGGGGCTACTACAGAATCAATTCCCTTTACAGCATGGGCAGCTTGAAAACTTGACTAAAAGACTTGTTTCCAAAAGAAAAATATTTCTGATGTTGTTGGAAGTTTTGGTGACACATTACTGAGCTTCAGTGCTGCTGAAATGGTTCTGGTGCAGGACTGGCAATGCTGTGCTGCAGTGAGATCATGCAAAATCCCTGGGCTGTGGAAGTGAGCCACGCTCTGCTCTCGGGCTCTCAGCGTGGTGTGCAGCCAGTTTGGGAGCCAGCAGCCAGTTTGGGAGCCAGCAGCCTCTGGTTTTGGAGTGCGCAGGCTCCGGGAGGAGCTGCTGGGGGGAGCCCTGTGAGGCTTTTCCATCAAGCTCACTGAAGCTTTGCACTCTCTGCAGTGCTGCCTGTTCCAAGGGTGGTGGTGGATGGTTCCTTCGTGGACATACCAGTAAATCTGGTATTTCTGCATGGCTTAGGAGCACAATGGGGCAAGTTTGGCTTCCAGACACCAGCATGGTTTCACAGTTATCCCTATGACCAGCAGATGGAGTTGAGAGAATATTGCTTTTTGGAAACGAAGGAAATAGTTTTTCCTAAATTCTTGGCTTAGAATTGGAGCAGCACATCCTCTCTTGTGTTTATTTCCCCCTTCATCTCTTGCTAAACTGCATCTGGAGCTCTCTGTTGTGTTCTCCTTTGTTACTTTTTATGTCCTGTGGATTTCTGTAATAACAGATTTTGATCAGAAGACAGAAGAAGTGATGGGGGGGTGAGGATGTCTCAGGTGTGCCTTGCTGCAGACCTCTGAGGGAGAGGAAGGAAGCTTTTAACCTGGGAGGCCAGGTTTAATTAGAGCAAGTAGAACTGTAGCTACTTAAAATAGACAACTGGTATTTTATTCTAGAGACCAGAAAGAAAAGGCTTTATGAAGAATCACTTAACTCTTGTGCCCTTCCAGGGAGGAAGGCCTGTTTTCTGACCCTTTCTGTGATTTTTCCTCTCTTGCAGCCCAGCCACTCTCCTCTTTCCCTGTGGAAAGGTCTGTGGCTGTTGCACTGGCAGCGTGCTGAGTGTCTGCTTGCTTCTCTCTTCAGCACTCTCTCAGTCTCTGCTGGGCTTGCTGTCAGCTGTGCTCACCTTCCCTGTGCCTGCCCTGACCTCCACTCTGAAATTCAGTTTATCGGTCACAGGGAAGCTCACTCCTTCCATTCCTCAAGAAAATCCCACCTGATTTACAGCAGTGAACAGCTGGCAAAAGGCTCTCCTTAGCCAAGATCTAAAGGAGAAGATCTTAATAACCTGGAAACGAATCCAGCAGATAGTGTTCAGTGCCAGGGAAAGGATGTTGTTTTGTTGTGAGCAGAGCATCTCTGGCTTGCCTTAGTGCAGGAGTTCATCCTGGGGATGTGGATTGCTTTGAATGGTGGAATATTTTAGCTTTTGCATCATCTGTAAATACAGTGCCAGGCTGGCAAAAGCTGACAAAGAGGAATTAATCTTTTCCCAGTGCTCTGGCCCGTGTTCCACTCTCCCATCCCCCATATGCAAATATAAGTGGTGGAGAATATCCATTTCTGTGTCCTGCTCTATTCCAGCAGCTGAGGTGCTCCATAGCCAGCACTCCAGCAGCATGGCTTTCCTTCATTTACAAACTTCTCATTTGTGTTTTATCCTTTTTTCTCTTTGGGATTTGCTCTATGGGGTTTTTAATGTTCCTTCATTCCTCAGTCTGGTTTGTTCCCCACTAAAATACTGAGGTTTCTGTAGGATATATAACCCCCTCAATATTTTGCTGAGGTAATTTTCTATATGTGAGAGCTGGAATCTGTCTACACCGTCCTGTATTTTGTCCCTTTTTTCTACTTTGAAACACTTCTTCAGTGTACTTTTCTTGGCATTTGCTGGTCCTTCAAATCAGAAAGATGAGGAGATAAAACTCCACAAGTGTATTCTTAAGAAAGATGCCTATCCAGCCTCGATGTCTAGCAGACTCAACAGCATAGGATTGAGACCTTTGCTGGTTTTAAAACAAAATTCCTTTAGCAATTAAAAGCTAAGTGCACTGACCAACTATTCAGGTTCTTTCTGTGGCCTGACCATAGGAGCCTTCTCACCTTTGAGGTTGTCATGGGCTTGCAGGTTCATTCACCTGTGCCACCTTCAGGGTTGGAAGTGGGAAGTTGAAAATATTCATGTTTACCCTTGACATGAAAACTGCCTTTATCCATGTCAGTGCCAAAGCTTTGAAATAAATCTTGAGCTCTAAACACATTCTTCATGTTAAGACTACAGCCTCAAGCTGCCCCAGGGGAGGTTCAGGTCAGACATCAGGAAGGATTTATTCCCAGATAGGATGGTCAGGCATTGGAATTGGCTGCCCGGGGGAGTTTGGAGTCCCATCCCTGGAGGTGTCCAAGGAAAGCCTGGATGTGGCACTCAGTGCTCTGGGCTGGTGACAACTGGGGATTGGGCACAGGTTGCACCTGATGATCTCAGAGGGCTCTTCCAACCAAAATGGTTCTGTGATTGTGTTGGCTTTGTGTTCAGGAGCTGAATATCTCCCTACCACTTCTCATTTTCTAGAGCACTGCCAGTGCTCAGCTTGGTGCTGACATCAGTCATCTCCCTCCAGACAGCAGGATGGCCTTCTGAGGCTGTGTCCAGTTCAGGAAGACTTTTTTGCTATGCTGTGTGTCTTCTGCCCACCATTCAGACTCACGTTCTGATTCCTCCTGCTCCTTGGCTGAGGAAATGCAGCGCTGCAGGGTTTTGGGGCACAAATGCAAGTGCTTGTAGTGCTTGTCTCAGCCCCTTTGTGCCTGTGTGAGCCTCCAGGGGCCAAAGCAGACCCTGGTGTTCCTGGTGTCAGAAGGATCCTTCCTGTTTGGATAGGATCAGGCTGCTCATTCCATGCCTCTTGAGAGTACCTGGTGGAGCCAGGGAAACCACCATCGACGAGAATTGCAAGAGGTAAAAACTGGTTCTGTGTCACTTTCCCAGTGAAGCTCTGGTTGTGGTGTGACTGCACTGGGGAATGCCTTTGACCTTGATGCCACCCAATAGCTGCTGCTTGAGCTCTCCTTGAGTTTTGGGACAGAATGATGTTCCCTGTGTTGTTCAGAGCTGGTTCTGCACTTCCTAGGGCATTCCTGCAAATCCTGTGGCCGGGAAGAACTTAATTGAATCTTTTGGATTGGGATACTCATTACTGGAGTTGATCACAGTATGATCACTTAATTCAGATAGAAATGTTGCTCTTTGTTGCTCAAAGAACTTCTATGTTAGAAGTTCTTTGAGATTTACAGTTTGTGTGTTATCCGCTTTATGCCCACTATTTCCTCTCTGGAAGGGACCCTCAGGATCACACTTTAAGCCTTTAAGGTTGGAAGGGAACTGAAGAGGTTTGGGGGTGTTTCACCTTAATGTACCCATGTGTGGGATTTGTGGTAGTGGACTTAATAACCTTACTAAGATCTACTGTTGATTACAAACCTCTTAAAGACCTAAAAGGCTCTTATTAAACACAGGATTTGTCCTCATACAGTGAAAGTCACATTCTTCTATCAGGGAGAAGGAAAAAACATGGAAATAAACAGAAATTACAGAAGAAGAAGAGTATTTTAAAATAACATAAATCTCTGTAGAGTGGAGCTGAGGCAGAGTTCTGTATTGCATTGTTTACCTGCTGTAAGATTGCCACTGCTGCCGAGATTGCTGCCTACTTTTATAAGAAAAGGTACATAGTGTTCCATCCTGACAATGTTGAGTGGTTTTGAATATAAATACATAAAAACATAGAGAATTGCTGGTCATCTCAGTAAAGTAAAACCACCAGGGAACTTTGAGTCCATCCAAGTTCATGATGACCAGACACTTGTACATCTGTGCTGCTCAGACATGGAGAAAGCTTTTGCCCTTCAGGATAGGGACAGGGTGGAACCATCTTCCTCTATGAATGAGTTTCCATAATTTTAGAGGGTATTAATAGCTGGCTTACCCCACAGGAGTGTGTATAACTCAGAGTAGAAAATTGATTATTGACATTCCCATCTCTGTCAGAGGTTTTAGCAGATTTCCAGTCCCTGGTCATTTGCTCTGTTGATGGTGCAGCAAGTGGCAAGAGAAGCAAAACTCTTTTTTTGCCTTGTTTATCTTGACTATTGAATGATTTATTTTAATTGTGGATCCAGAAGTGCCTGAACTTCCTTCTTCAGCAAGAATACTGTCAATCATCCAGGTGAAGTGTCCTGGGTTGCAATGTAAGATGTGCGCAGGGTTGAGTATTCTATCACCATCTTCTGGTTTCTGTTGAAAAAACTGCCTCCCCCCTCAAGACTATCTTCTGTTAATGGGCTCATCAGTGCCTGACTCACCATCCCATTGTGAGAAATTCCACCCAGAGGGAGGAACCAAGCATTCCATCCTGCATATAAAACACTGATCTCAAATACCTGAAGGAGCCTTTCCCACTGGATTCCCAGAGGACAAGAGCTACATACCTACCACTGGACCTTCCGAGGAAGAGCAGACCCTTTTACAGGATGGCTGCTCCAACAGAACCACATCCATCACTTCAGGAGGACTGCAGCCACCATCTTATCGGACTGCTACCGTCACCCTAACAGGGTGTCAGGTCATATCTGACTCTGTCAGTTTAAACCAGTGTTTTTTCTGCCTTATTTCGTATATATCTATATATTAGTAAAGAACTGTTATTCGTATTCCCCATATCTTTGCCTGAAAGCCCCTTAATTTCAAGATGATAATAATTGGGAGGGAAGGGGGTTGCATCTTCCATTCCAAGGGAGGCTCCTGCCTTCCTTAGCAGACACCTGTCTTTCAAACCAAGACAGATCTTGGCGCCCAACGTGCAGCCCGAGGGCAGTGAGAGAAAAGGGTGAAAAAGAATAACAGTTCCTGGGGAACTTAATTTGTGTGCTGAATATAGAAAATCTTGTTAGGTGGCACCATGTGGGCTAGCTTACCCTGGTTTGGGTGGCACGTGGTCTTGGCTATATTTTTCCCCTTTGCAGCTCCTTATCTAAACATGGGTCCTCTGACAAAGGCTACCATGGCTATTATCTAGTTGATGATATGGGTTGATAAGGTGAGGAATTCATGAGCTTTTAACTTCCTCTGGAATGTGGGCATATGGATAAAGGGCTACTACACACTAAGTGTATGTTCTTGGGGTTACATTAAAAATGGTACCTTCTGTGAGGAAATAACCCCAGGGGAAGTTCTCTCCCAACTCTTCAAGCAGTTCTTTGGGTCTACCCCACCAGCTTTTGAAGGGTATAGTCTTCCCCTGGATACTAGCCATGTGTTGTTGATAGTTCTACTCTATTTAGCATTCAGAGATAAGGTTAAATTGACTTGGGTAACTGCCAAGGCACCTGCCCCAGAGTTTAGGGGTGCTGCCCCAGAACCCGACATGGCTCCAGAGACTAGAGGTCCTGCCCCAGAGCCTGAGCCTGCCCCACAGCTTGTCCCTGCCCCACAGCCCACCTCAGAAATGAACCCCCTGGATTGGATCAGGGTAATGGAAGGGAGGATACGCCAGGTGCTGAAGGAATACTCCTCCCCAGCTAGTGGAAAACCCTCTCCCTGCCCCAAAGAGGGTGAGTCTGATGGCACAGCAGTGGAACCCACAAATGTTACAACTGTCCAGGTCCCATCTGAACCACAAGGGCAGTCACAGCCAGCAGCAGTTGCCCCTGTGCAGAGGAGGAAGTATAAGACAAAATCAGCATGCCCAGTTAATGATGATGGGGAACCAGGGCCCTCACAACCAGGAGGGGAGTCAGAGCGTGAAATCATCACCGAGTCCCTGTCGTACGACACTCTCTGTAACATGCGAAAGGACATTGTGTGATGGGGACGTGAGCCTTACACAGCCTGGCTGCTTCAGGTTTGGGACCTTATGGGTACAGGTGTGCAATTGGACAGTGGTGAGGCAAGGGATTTGGGTTCCCTGACCCAAGACCCAGGTGTGGATCAGATATTTGTGAGGGAGTCAGGGCCCCTTTCTCTCTGGGAGCGGCTCTTAATGAGTGTAAGAGAGAGGTTTGTCCGCAAAGAGAGAATGCAGGAATACCATCATAGACAATGAAGAGACTCGAGGAAGGGATCCAGCAGCTAAGAGAGGTGGCAGTTTTAGAGGTACTCTTTGGGAGGGATGGACAGCATGATAATGACCCTGACAAGGTCAGGTGCACAGGGCAGATGCTGTGGAACCTGGCAAAGCTGGGGCCCCATCAATACACTTCCTTCATTGTAACAATGGATGCTGAGAACAACAGAGAAGCAGTGAGCTCTGCTCTGTCACCAACAGGCTCAGGAATTATGAGAGTATGGTCACTGGCCCAGTGAAGTCACCCAGTGGGTCACTTCCCTTCACACATCACGCCACTGACACTACTTGGAGCAAATGGATCGCCCTCATCATGCAGTGTGCCCCTATTGGAAACCCAATTTGACCTGGGATCTTGGAAATAATTACAAACTGACCAGAAGGTGAGACTTTTGGATTATCTTCTGAAGAAGAAGAGGAGCAAGTGACATGGGCTGTGGAAGCCCCACCATATAACGAGCTACCGAATGTTGAAAGACAATATGCCCTCCTCACTGATGGTGAATTGTAGGTGCTAGCCAGAAATGGACAAGTTGCACAAGCTACCAAGGGAGAGGGTGGATCAAGCCAACTCGCTGAACTCAAAGCCATCCAATTAGCCCTGAACATTGCTGAAAGAAAGAAGTGGCCAAAGCTCTACCTCTGCACTGATTAATAGATGCTAGCCAGTGCTCTGTGGGGTTGGCTGGAAAGGTGGATAAAGGCCAACCTGGCAGCATAGGGAAAGACCAATCTGGGCTGCTGATGAGTGGAAAGAGATTGCCACTTGGGTAAAGAAGCTACGTGTGAAAGTCAGTCATGTAGATGCTCGTGTTCCCAAGAATTAGGCTAATGAAGAACATCGTAACAACAAACAGGTAGATCAGGCTGCAAAAATAGAGGTGTCCCAGATAGACTTGCAACATAAAGGAGAGTTGTTCTTAGCCTGATGGGCCCATCATGTCTCAGACCACCAGGGCAGAGATGCCACTTAAAAATGGGCATGAGACCGAGGGGTGGATCTAACTGTGGACAGCATCTCCCAGGCTATCCATGACTGCGAGACCTGCGCTGCAATCAAACAGGCCAAGTGGGTGAAGCCTCTCTGATATGGTGGATGATGGTCAAAGTACAGGTATGGGGAAGCCTGGCAAATTGACTACATCACCCTTCCCCAAACCCGCCAAGGCAAGCGCTACGTGCTCACCATGGTGGAAGCAACCACTGGATGGCTGGAGACCTACCCTGTGCCTCATGCTACTGCCCGGAACACCATCCTGGGCCTGGAAAAGCAGGTCCTGTGGAGACATGGCACCCCTGAGAGAATGGAGTCAGACAACGGGACTCATTTCAAGAACGGCCTCACAAGCACTTGGGCCAGAGAACACGGAATTGAATGGATATACCATATCCCTTACCACGCACCAGCTGCCAGGAAAGTTGAGCAAATGCAGCGGACTGCTTAAGACTACCCTAAAGGCACTTGGTGGGGGGACTTTCAAAAATTGGGAACTGAACTTAGCAAAGGCCACCTGGATGGTCAATAACTGAGGGTCCACCAATCAAGCTGGTCCCACTCAGTCTGAACCCCCCTCACAGTGGATGGAGACAAAGTCCCTGTGGTACACAAGAGGTGTGTTAGGAAAAATTGTTTGGATTAATCCCACCTCAGGCAAGGGCAAACCCATCCGTGGGATTGTTTTTGCTCAAGGACCTG
>VZRF01014796.1:355127-394895 GCA_013396875.1 Vireo altiloquus
AGGAGGACTGCAGCCACCATCTTATCGGACTGCTACCGTCACCCTAACAGGGTGTCAGGTCGTATCTGACTCTGTCAGTTTAAACCAGTGTTTTTTCTGCCTTATTTTATATATATATATATATATATAAAGAACTGTTATTCCTATTCCCCATATCTTTGCCAGAAAGCCCCTTAATTTCAAGATGATAATAATTGGGAGGGAAGGGGGTTGCATCTTCATTCCAAGGGAGGCTCCTGCCTTCCTTAGCAGACACCTGTCTTTCAAACCAAGACATGAAGCAATAAACAGCCTTATATTGTGAGGGGGTTTTGTGCTTACCTGCAGACACACTGATCTGGACTGAGACTGCTTTGTTCTTCAAACCACTAATACTCTGCAGTTCTGCTTTTTTGTTATCCAGTCTTCAAGAAACACTTTTGGGTCAGGACATCTGTGCTGATACAGCTGCAGTTGTGTCTGTTAACTGGAAGGGTAGTAACAAAAGGAGGACTTGGCTTGGGAAGCAATTCTTTGACTGGGATGAAAGCATCGCTTCCAACAAGATTTTCTTTGGCATGATCCCTGTATTTTTCTGCAGATTAACTGAACTAATTGTTTCCTATTTGTGACCCAAGAATTGTTTCAGCAAAACCTCTCTGCTATGTGGATTTGTTCACAGGAGAAATGGAAGACTGAATTTCAGCTGCATGCACTGGGAGCAGATGTTCATTGGTTTCCTTCATTCACCCCCTTATTCATTTTATTGTTCTTTCTCTTGAAAGCCCAAGACAAACAGAATCAGCAATTCCTCTTTGTCTAAGCCTTACTATAATCATTATTAAGTGCCGAGTCCTCACTTCCTCCATCAAATACTAGACATGGTGTTTTCTACTTGATCTGGTGTGCTTCATTCCCCAGAAGTTAAGCAAGCTCCAAAACCTGATGTGCAGGGACAAAGCTTGCTGCTGGAGTAAGGAGAACTTGTGCAGGGAACCTTTTGTTGGTCTAAGAAAATTGGGCTTTTGTAGGCTGTGGAATTTCTTGGGGAATCCTTCTCAAAGGTCGGAAGTAGAGTGGGCTACAAATGGTGTATGCCATCACTGAAACTTGATTTTCTTTAAATGTGGTACACAGGCTTTGGTCAGTAGTTCTGCAGACAGCACTGAACTATTTCCTGTTACCTCCTCAGTATAATCCCAATGTTCCTATATTCTTTTTATAAATGTTTTTAATGGCGGGTTTTCCTTAGGTAGCTTGGAATTTGGTGAGCTTTCCTGTGGTAACCTGTGTTCACAGTGCATAATCAAAGTGATTCTTGGGACAGTTGCTAGTTTGTCCATGAGATTAATTTAGGCTGCAAATCACAGGGATTTCAGCACTTTTGCAGTCCCACATCTGTTCCTGCTAGGGGACTCATTGCAAACTGTGGATATGTTTAATTTTGAAAGTCACGTTTCTACATTTTTCTGTGAACGTAGAAAAGCTGCTTAATCTGTGCTGAATAATTGACTCTTTAGACTCTTTAGAGGCTGTTTCTCTTTTGCACTGTTGGATGCTGGAAGTAAAACATTGGATTTTAAAGCAAATAAATCCCAGTGTCACCCTGTGGTAACTCTCGTTCTCTTCAGTAGCCATAATGCAACCCAGATTTAGGTGACCCTTACTAGGAGAAAACTGTATACAGCTTGCCCTGGGAATTTTCTCTGTGGAAGGAATATCACTTGGAGAGACAAAGGACTAACTTGGGCTTGGAAAATCAGCTCTACCTTTTGCTGTAATACATGAAGACAGTCATAGAATTTTGACTGTCTTCTCCCATTGGACTTCTCTTTTTGTTAGGGACAAGAAACTAGGATTGAAGTATATAAAACCTATAATATGAAAATATAACCTATATTATGAGTCCAGAGGGTCCCTGTGGCTTGAATTCATAGAATCATAGATTGGTGGGGGTTGTAAGGGACCTTAAAGAATTCTACCTCTGAGTGTGGTAAGATCTTATTGCTGTTGGAATTATGGTCTCTCTAATAAACAGTATTTTGAACGGCTCATTATTTAAACTCGTTTGTGTAAGTGTTTTGACAGAGGAACCTCTCAATACATTCATGTTGTTTCAGCATTAGAAATGTTTGAGAATGCTGCAGGGAGTGGTGCAATAACCCTTGCAGCTCAGCGAACAGTTTTGTGATACTCAAATCATTGTACAAGATTAAGATCAGAACCGCGGCTCACAGGCGCCATGCTGAACTCTCCTCTTTTCTCTCAGTCCCAGATGCAAACCCAAGTCCAGCAAGTGGGAATCGTCCCGACCCAGGCCATGGCCACTGGGCCCACAGCAGACCCCGAGAAGCGCAAACTGATCCAGCAGCAGCTGGTTTTGCTGCTCCACGCTCACAAGTGTCAGCGGCGCGAGCAGGCCAACGGCGAGGTGCGTGCCTGCGCCCTCCCGCACTGCCGCACCATGAAGAACGTCCTCAACCACATGACGCACTGCCAGGCTGGCAAGGCCTGCCAAGGTGAGGCCTCTCTGCTCTCTCTGCTCGTCCAGAGGGTCCCTGTGCCTTCCTCTGGGGTTAAACTGCTCCCAGCTCTCATCTCTCTGCAGCTGCTGGTTTAGAAAAGAGCTGCAATATTTGCCCTCCTCATGTAGGATGGTACCAGTGCAGCCTTGCAAGCAGCTTCTTCATCTCCTCTGTTAGGCTGAGCGTGATATCCACCATGTCTTTGTCTTGAATTTTAGTACTAGTTTCCTTCATTTGTACTTGGATCACAAGACTTTTCAGTTGTGTTTAGTTGTATGTACAAATATTGCAATATTTGCCTTTTGGAGGTAGGAAGGTACCAGTGTAGCCTTGCAAGCATCCTTTTCATCTCTGTTGGATAAGGAGGCTGTAGTTTCTGTGTCTTTGTCAGTACAAATTTTAGTACTAGTTTCCTTCATTTGCTGGTGGATCACAAAAAAGTTTAGTTATTTGTGGTTTTAGTATTGCTTGTGAAGGAGGAAAAAATAGAGTTATTCTAAAAAAATGAAATAATACAAACCAGTTGAAGAACAGAATTTCTCTAAAAAGTGAAACAATTCAAAACCAATTAACCAAGGAGTGACTCTTAACTCTTGCTTTCCCTTGCTGCAGTTGCTCATTGTGCATCTTCGAGACAAATCATCTCCCACTGGAAGAATTGTACTCGGCACGACTGTCCCGTGTGCCTTCCTCTGAAAAATGCCAGTGACAAGAGAAACCAACAACGTAAGTACTTCTCCTACTGCTGGCACCATTAAAACTGTTAAACCAAAGTTGATCACCTGTGCAATGGAGGAATAAACTCTTGACAGTATCCCAACAAACTTAGTAGCTGTTAACAATCTTGTATTAGGATAAATATACCAGTGAATTGCCATTTCTGATCATTGATTGCAATTTATTACTTACATACACAGTAATTGGGAAAGCCTGAGCTCAAGCACACATCTTTTTTAAAGGGTGTGGCAACTTCTAACTGGAGTTTCATTGTGAGGCAGGTCGATAGATTCCAGTTATGAGGCAGTTTTGGGTGTAGATAGGGGCTTGGGGAGGAGATAAGCTACTTGATTGTTTTTTGTGCTGCTAGAAACAACTTAAATCAACGTGCTAATGATTTAAAATAATCCAAAATGTTTGAAAAAATAATTCTGGCATGTAAAAAGGTCTGAGTGTCTTCATCATTAAGTGTATTTAACACTGGTATAGACTAGCTGAAGTTCTGCAAATCATGCCTGGTTTTTATAATAGCTGAGCTGTTACTGATCCTTGGGGCCAGTCCATTTGTAGCTTATTCTTTCTTCCCTCTTGCTCTGAAACAGAAAATTCTGAACTTATGTTGGTAGGTTTGCTTCTCATCAAGTCCTTTGAAAAGATGCCAGGGTGGAACATTTGACAGCATCGATGTAAAGTTCTAGAAGTCTTAAGCAATGTTATGCCTAAGTATATTTAAATAAGGGTTAAGAAGTGGAAAATAGCTGCAGGACTTGCAAAGCTTGTACATTGGAATTGGATTGGAAGCATTCTGCTGGTTTCCAGTTAAGCTGAGACTGCAGTGGGGAACACCAGTAAACCTTGGAGGATGGAGAGTTGCTCCTAGGTTAGGGGGGATTAAGGCAGGGGGGAGAGTAGCTGCTAAAAGCATCAAAATTATCCATTGAGCCTATTCTCTTTATGGTTTTAGTAGGGGTTTTCCTCCTCCAAAACTGAAGAAATTACAACTGTAGGGCTACTTGGTGGTCAGGATTTTGTTTTCATTTTACCAAACTTCTCCTTGATAAACAAGATAAATCTTGTGCTTTGAAAGTAGTGATTTGTTGCAAGTGATTAGTTGTTTGGCCCTCGAAAAATGTGTTGAGAGCTTTGCTTTTTAGTATGACACAGTCCATTTGTGCTTAGCATCCTTATTACACAGTTGTTGTCAAAGTGCTAACAACATCTACCAGAACAGAATTGTATTTTTCAATACAAGCTGCTGTACAAAAGTAGTTTGTGCACTATTTGTTTTGTTGTTTATGCAGCTGATCAAAAGAGAACAAAAACTTGAACATAAACAGTCCTTAAAAATAGTTTTGCTATGGGATAAAATAGGATATTGTCTGACTGCAACAGAATTATAGTGGATAAGTGTAGAATTATCTCCCCTGTTGCATATGGAGGGAGATAAATATGAAATCTCCTTCTATTCAGTTAATCAATAATCCAGTGGTGCAGGATCCTTTGTCCTGGATTACGTCTCTGAGTCATACACGTAACACCTCATGGTTTGTTGGGAGGTGAAAGAGGAGTACTAAAAGTACTTGTTTAGATATATTAGAAAAGGTACCCCTTTGGGGGCATTCAGGAAGGTTTGTGAAATGATTTACCTTAATATGTGCATTTTAAAATGTTGTGCCTGCTCAGGTGAAAACCAACCAGAGTTGGGTTAGTTTTAAACTGGAAGAAAATGTTGTCTTTTTGAAGAATAAATCATAGTAGCATCTACTAAATTGGGAGGAGGAGGGAGTCTGCATTTGGCAGAATAGAGAACATTCAGAAAGGGAAAAAGGAATGAGAAGTGTAATGATATTCCTCCTATTGTCAGGCTGCCTTCCTTACAGAGAGTCCAGACCCCTCCTTCCTGTGCCCATCCCTGTTTTCCTGTTGTTATTTCAGTCCTGGTGTGTCCATGCTGGGCTTTCAAGCAGCTCCTTCAAAGGGTGCTCACCTTTTAGAACATTCTGCAGTCGAGCACTGCTGAACCATTGCAATGTGGTGCCTCACTTCCATGCACAGTCATTCCTATGCTTTTGTAGCTTTCTGTTCCTTCTCCTTGGGGATCTGCAAGTCCTGGAAAGTCCTGGGGTTTAGGTTATTGCCATGGAGCTGTTTCTGTACAGGTCTTTCAGTGCTGAGATTTTTTGCAAAGAACATTGTGCCACGTTTCCTTTGTATTGCCTTTTTTATTTATTTTAAAGCAGTCTTGAACTATATTTTACTATAATGCTTGATAGTGGCCTGGCTTGTTAATAGGACATACTGGGACAAATTTAAATTTCTTTTTTTTCCACATGGTTTTCATTGTGTGTCCCATGTACCTCTGGGGGGGCAGAAGAAACTGGGAAACAACTATTATTTGGCACATGGTAAAACATTAAGCTTTTCTTTTGAATAAGCAGGTGGCTCCTGTGTTTTGAAGAAATGGCTTGAAATCTGGTTGAAATATTTTGGGGTTGAAGGCTTGTTTTTGTTAGGAAGTACTTCTTGCTCCCTGCTGGGCCCACCACAATATGAGTTACAAAATTTTGCGAACAGTTGTTGATATATTTCCTAGCTGAGTTGATTATTTGTTTGAAGATTCATCTTGTCATGCACATGCTTGATCTCCTTAATTCTTCCATTCCTGGCCTGGGCAGGTATGTTGTGCCACAGCTCCTGGATCTGCTCCCATTTGTAGTGTCTTGGGCCATGCCTGTGCAGCACTTGGTGTGCATCATTCCAGGATCAGGGAACAGTGGAAAACCCCTGGGATCCATGCTCAGACAAGTGAGGCTAGAAAGTGGAGTTGTGAACTTGAAGCTGATCTCCTCTGTAACTTTCCTTATAGGAAAAATTTAAATAAAATCCTGCAAGGAGAAAGGTGGATTAAGAAAGATTAAATTTGAGACAACTAATCTTCACTTAAAAGTGTAATTTTAGAGAAGATGGAGACAGAAATTCTGGAGTATGTGAAGTCAGCGATGAAAGAGTAGGAATCTGATGAGGGAAATGGAAGTAGGGACCAGGATCTAGCTGGCTGAGGTGCAGGTTATTGAGTACAGACAGGAAATGGAAGAGGACCTGGAGGGAGAACCTTTGGGAACGAATCCTTTGCAGAGAAGGAAGGAGTGAGTGCATCCAGGCACAGGGAAATGTGTCCAGGAGGAGGAGGCAGCAACTTCTTCGGTGGAGCCTGTTTCCTGTGAAAGCAAAATGAAATCTATCTTGTTCAAATCTTACTGTCAGTAACTGTAAGATCTACAAACAACATGTCTCTTGTTTTTTCAATTGCTGGAAATCATATAATGGTGACCCATCAGTTATCCCATGGAGCCACATGATGGATGGGAGTCCATGGATTAAGGGGTTCCATTGGTTGACTGATACAATGCTGTACTGAAGGCTTCTGATTTAATGCTTAACTTAAATAAAAATTAAAATGGCATTGGTGGTGAAGTTTAAAACTGACACTTCCTGCTTCAAATCCTTAATAAAATCTTTACCCCATGATTTGATTCAAGATACAGCCTTTAATTAAATTATTGTCTACACCTACCTTTGTGTACCTGCCTAATTCTGAGTGCAGGACAGGCTGGTGCTGAGGTGAGTCAAGGGCACCAGCACAAATTTTGCTCCAGCCACTTTGAGACGAACAAAGTGAGGAGTTGCAGAACAAAACAAGTCTCAATTAAAGAATTTGGAAGCAAAATCAAACATTTAAACCAGCGTGACTAAATTTAAACCAGCTCATAGCTTGTTGTCTGAGGTGATGAGACAGTTACTGAAGGATTTTGGTTTAACAGCTGCCAGCTTTTCTAACAGACAATTCTGTCTCAAATGCTGCTTTCTTTTTGCATCTTAATTGTTAGTATTACCTTCTTTCTAGCTTATTGATTTAATCCTTAGAGTTTAGGAATTTAAAATTCTCAGAAATGGTTTAACATGTTCACGGGAGTGGTCTGGTTAGAGAAGTGCTGGGCATTCATACTTAAAATAGCATTAGGGATCTGGGTTTAAAATAAATTTTAATTAGCTGCAGGGGTTTCCCTCTAGAAGACATGAGTGCAGTGTCATTAAACAGCATTACCTGAGACAGGAATCCTGCAGGTCTGCTGCTGTTTGATGGTTTTGATGCCTTCTGGGGCATTTTGATGTCACTGGGGCTGCTCAGGAAGTTCTGGGACTGCTTAACTTGTGCTTGTTTGAACCTTCCCTCCTCAGGTACATAAACACAAGTGAAGTGGGACACACAGAGCCAGTTGTGTTAACAGCATTTAGAATGTGAATTACAGAGCTCACTTTACACTTGTAACTTCTGTCACGAGTTCCTCGATGTCTGGAGCATCAGTTAAGAAAAGTAAATTGCAGTAGACATTGCTTCACGTAGCAGTGGCCTAATGTGTTTGTTCCAGGGCTGTATTTATTTTAGTTGACTTTATTTCCTGCAGTATCTACCACAGAAGGAACAGCATTTGCACTTGGGTCTCTCCAGAGTGGAAATTTAATACTCTCTGCCTCCATCTTCTTGTTTGACAGATAATGTCATGCCTTCATATAAAACCAGTGAACAAACAGACAAGAAAAACTCCTTCAAAAACAGATTCCTGATGCTGGGAAATACTCAGAACAGGATCCTATTGCATTGTGAGGTGTAGAAAAGCTGAGGCCAAGTAGTCTAAAACTGTTCTAGCACAGGGGCTAAACTTGCACTTTGTAGTAGCTGTTGCTGCTGCCAAAGCTCAGCCCAGAGCCGTGGGCTGGAGGTGCTGGACTTCTCCAAGTGAGCTTCAAGCCAAGCTTGCAGTCTCAGACAATCTGTGTTTTTCCCCCCAGGAGAACGTGAGGGATGGTGGAAGGCTGGGCTCTCCTCAGTGGGATGGCCAGAAGCCTTTCACCTGTTCCCAAACGTCAGCATCCCCTGTGGATGTTCTGCCATCTCCACACTTCCAGCCAGCACTGAAAGCAGATTGGGGATGTTTTGTCCTAACTTTTCTGGTGGAATATCATTCTCTGACAAGCTGGAATTCTTATTAACTCCTGAATCAATCTGTGCTGTCACAGCAGCCTCTGAAGCCTTTTGAATTCCAGGGTGCCACAAATTTTGTGCTATTTAACCTTCCTATTCCTTGGCTTGCAATAGTGTAAACACATCTGTCTCCTAGATATGATTCCAGAGTGGTAGATGCAAGTCCAATGAGGAATTCATATAGTTGCTCCTTAATATGTCCTTTTTTTCCTTTTTAATTAAGCTGATAGGATCTTAATCAGCTTCTGTCTTTGTTTTTAAATTCTTTTGGAAGCGATCAGTGAGTTCAAAAGTTATTGTGAGTGTGTCCACAGAGTGTAAGTATACATAAGCCTTAATTTCCATGGTAATCCCAGCTTTTAAAATACTGTGGATTGTCCTTTGAGGAACAAAAGGATGTTTTTTGTGGGGCTGCTTATTCAGGAGAGGGAGATATCTGAGTATATTTATTTGTAGTTCTTTGGCAAATGAGATCAAATTGATTTCTCATCTGGCGAGGGGAAAGTCTGGACTCTGCAATATGTGTGTTTTCTCTTGGGTGGAAGCTTGTGTATCTCTTTCAGTGATTCAGCTTCCATAGTGGGTAAGGATTTAAGAAAGCCTGGATAATGCTGTTAATGTCTCAGAAGGCTTGTTTTCATGACTATTTTATCTAACCACGTGCCCCTCCTAATATTTCAATAAAACTGTTATTGTTGCCTATATTAAGAGCCATTACTGTTGCTAAGTTTAGCTCACACATTTGTAATGCACATTACGTACTTAATTACTTGAGGGGGAAAATGTGAAGGAAGCTTAGGAAGGTTACTTTTACCAGAGTCTTGGTTATCAAAATGCAGTGTCTCTGTGCTGAAGGTTGTTCTCCGTGGGTCATTCACACTGGAACATTGTATTACTTAGAATGGCAGCTAAAATGAGAACCAGAAAGCAAAATTTTACTCACTACTGGATTAAGTAAATACTGCTTTTCCCTGTTGTTTCCATTTCCTGTCTACAATGCAAATGACTCTTCCATACATCTGTATGGTAGGAGAGGTTGGTTGGTTGTGGTAGCCATATAGGTTAATGAATACCTGAACATTATCTAAATTATTTACCAGGGTTGCCCCCCTTTCTGACTCTCCAGCTTATTTTAGACTTTGCCAGTACAGTCTGAAACTCATCAGGCTTTTTCATATCTCTGAGTAACTTGGGGTTTAAGGTAGTTTGGCCTTCGGAGGATTCATCTGGTGACTGCTCGCAATGAAAATTTCTACCAACAGATCTTCAGTATTACCTTTGTGTCCAAGGACACAGTGTTTCTGCTGAACTCAGGATCTCTGTTCTGGAGCCAAATATTTTGACCTAAAATGGGATTGATGGGAAAGAGGGAAGTAGAGGAATTAAATTTTTTTTCCCCTTAGTTTACTGTCCCCAAGCATGAAAATCCTATTTAGTCTTATATAGGAGCCTATACTATATATCTATTACAAGTAATTATGGGCTTATCTGCCTGAAATTTACAGCACTTCTCTTTAGACTGCATGGATTAATAGCCAGGGTGGGTTCTGTCCTGTAGAATCAAAGGCTGAGTTTTCCCACTTGGCATCTCGGGTGTTGTTCTGTCCTCTGGCAGAAAAATATATTTATCATAGAATACATGCATGTTCTGGTGACTCTTGGCATGACTGCTTTTACCCCTTATCCTCATGGAGTTTTAATTTTCTCTTATCCTTTCTCTTTTCTACAGCCCTTTTAGGGTCTCCAGCTGGTGGAATCCAGAATTCCATCGGTTCTGTTGGCACGGGCCAGCAGAACACTCCATCGCTAAGTAATCCCAATCCAATTGACCCCAGCTCCATGCAACGAGCCTATGCTGCCCTTGGGCTGCCATATGGCAACCAGCCCCAAACACAGCTGCAGCCCCAGGTCCAAGGCCAGCAGCCAGCACAGCCTCAGGCTCACCAGCAAATGAGGACCATTAATGCACTGGGTAGGTGGAGAAAAGACTAAGAAAAAGAACTGTTCAAATAACTGATGTTGAATTTTTAGGATAGTCTGGTATTTTGTTTGGTCAGAGTAGTGACTGTTTGTTCATGTTGTTTAATAAGTTAGAAATACACTACTTATATAGACTGTCATTCATTTACATTTGAATATTTGGAAGTTTTGAGTATAGTGCTTTTGCCAAATAGCAGGAGTTTCATTTCCTTCTGAAATATAGCCCATAGCTCCTTCTCTGAGCTGATGAGACAGAATTGCTGAAGGATTTTGGTTAAACAATTGTCACCTGTTCTAACAGACAATTCTGTCTCAAATACTACCTTTTCTCTTGCATCTTAATTGCTAGTATTACCTTCTTTATAGCTTATTGATCTAATCTTAAGAGTTTATGAATTTACAGTTTTAATAGACTCATTTTTGTAGTTCAGACTGAAAGTAACTTAAATAGCCATGTATGTGCAGTACAGCAGGTATTGTTATAAAAATACTTGACCTGATAAATTCTTTCATTAGCCAGGTGGGTCAGTAAAATGTAGTTTTGTCATATTATTGTCAAAATTGTGAACTGTGTACGAATGATGTTTAATTTTGTCCCTAAGGAGCCAACCAGATGAACCTTCCCGCAGGAGGAATAACAACAGACCAGCAACCGGGTCTAATTTCTGAAACTGCTCTTCCAACATCCCTTGGGACAAATAAGTAATGCACACTTTTCATTCTTGCTCAATTAAACATTTATTTACATGCTTATGGACGTAAATAAAGAGCATGCATTAAAGACTGATTGTATTGGCATGGAGATGGTCAGTCACGTGTACAGCTCTGCTCTTCTTTCCTGTTTCAGTTCCAGAGCTGACACTTTGTGCCTCTTGGGAGCCCTACAGTATTTACTAGTTTTAAATAAAGTCCCAAAGGAAAAATATTTTGTATTTTTAAGTTCGTGGTTGTGATTCTTTACCATTCACACTGTGAATGTGCCTTGTAAACTCCTGAGCTTTGCTGCTTCAGGGGGTTGCAGTTTGTTGATGCCAAAATTTCACTTAAGAGAATGTTTGATGCACTAGCTAAAAGCAACAACTCAAAACTTAGTCCAGGCATCAAACCTACCACAAAACTCTGCATTCTGGTGCTCTAACAGTCCCTTTTCTCTGTATTTTAGCCCACTAATGAATGATGGCACAAACTCTGGCAATGTTGGAAACCTCAGCTCAATGCCAACGGCTGCACCTCCTTCGAGTACCGGGGTAAGGAAAGCATGGCATGAACATGTCACTCAGGACCTGCGCAATCATTTAGTGCATAAACTGTAAGTATTCACCAAGGCTGCCTTTTTCCTCAATGTTTTTAAAGAATTTCAATACAGTAGTTCTACTATTAAGCTGAAAAGAAAGTTATCAGTAGTGGTTCTCAGGTGCTGGGCCACTCTGGATGAGTTGTTACCTTTTACCCTCCTCTTCAGTTTGTTCTTTATGCTCATTAAGGAGTGGGCATGGAATTAGTTTCTATTGCTAGTGAATTTGCTGTGGTGAACAGTTATTTAGACTCCAGACTGTTAAACCTCACTTTATTTTCATCATTAGATTTGCTTTAATCTTGTGAGAAATAGTAAAATATTATTTTTTTAACCATTTTGATACGCTTTTACATATCTGGTGTGTAAGGGAACATCCAGGATGATTATCATAAGGCTGTATTGATTTTTGTTTTTTTCTGAGGATCTTTTTCTATTGTTCCTTTATCCTTGCAGTGTCCAAGCCATCTTCCCCACTCCTGACCCAGCAGCACTGAAGGATCGCCGCATGGAGAACTTGGTGGCTTATGCCAGGAAAGTGGAAGGAGATATGTATGAATCTGCTAATAGTAGGGTATGTAGCTTCACTCCAACATGTTAAAGAACAGTAGCATCACAAATCTTAGAAGTGTAAAGAAAAACCACAGGGAATCATTTCAGTGCCCTCTTCATGAGGAAAGTCATGTTTTCAGTCTGTGACAATGTGTGTGTAGTCCCAAGCCGTGTGATTCATGTCACTCCAAGCTAGTTTGCCCCCCTCAGCTCTAGACACCATCACATCCATCCCTACTTGCATCCTCCTGAAAGTGTGATTGACATGCAGGAAGCTTGGAGCACAGCTTGCAGTTCTTGATGCTTCCCTTACTGACTTCCTCCCTTTTTGGAATTCTGTGTAAGCAGTAGTTTTAAATTTTTTTAGTGCCTTTTTACCACTGGAGGTTTTTTCCAGGACCCAGTGGTGTTCCACTGCTTACCTTCCACCTGTAATGATGGAATTAGTTCTCTACTCTGCAGCACCAGGAGTGGTTGGACTAAGACATAAGAAGTCAGTTTGCCTGCTTTGTGGGTGGGAAAAAAATCAGAATTCCTGTTGTAGTTGACGATTTTCGCTCTGTCTGCACAGAGATGTCAGTTCAAATCTCTCTTACTTGGAGGGAACAAACCCCTGTTGACTGACAGGCTGAGGGTATGACATGGTGGTAATTCTACCCTTAAAGAACCACTCCCTGAAATTTTCATTGGGTAAAGACAACATTATTCATGCCAGTAGTAACAGCCAGTGAGATCCTACCTGATCAGAAACTTGAGATCCTTTCTTAAGCAAGGGAGGAGTATCTAAAGAGAGTAGTTAGTGGCATTTTAGGTGATAATCAGATGATCCAGTCAGAAGCTTCTGCTCCTCTCAGCCCATTTCCCAGAAGAGCTGGAGATGGAAATGGAGGTTTTATTTCCTAGAGGTAAATCGGCAGTGGCCAGACTTGCAGTGCTGCTACTGTGTCAGTGTTGGTCAGTGACCACATTGTATCCTCCTTGGAGCTACCAAGAGGTTGTTTGCAAGGAAGATTTGGGTGTGCTCGCTGTTGGTTACCCTGGCAGCTTTTCAGACCAGCTTTAGACAGCAGGAGGATTTCATGGTCACACCTGGGTGTCTAAATACCTCCTCAGTAAGGATGAGCATAGTAAACTCCTGATTGTAAAATTAAATGCCTTCTGACAGACAAACACCCAGAAGTGTCTTCTCCTCACCCCTCAAAACAGCTGTCAGAGCCTCATGGCCAGAAGTTTCTGTTATTGGAATTCATCTAATGTATTTGGCTCCAAGCAGCAAACTTGGAAGAAGGGAGTAATTCAGAATGTGTTAACGATGCCGTGAGGAATTACATCCTTCTTTTTGAGAAGCTTCCGTTCTACTCTGACACTGAAAAACATATTAGTAAGAGGCATCGTTGTAAGGAGCTTAATGCTGTTGTAGCAGTGTGTGCTCCTTGTGAGCACGGCCTTTTCAGGAATCTTTGCAGTGGGAAAGCAGCACAATATTAAATTTACAAATGGGAAGTTACAACTGAAGTGACTTGAGCAGGAGAAGGGGAGGGGCTATAAAGCTTTTAAACTGGACAGCAGAAAGTGTCTGCACTGATTTTTGAGAAACTCTGAGGAGAGAAGTGACCTAAAAAACAAAGCTTTGTGTTGCATGACTGGACTTCCGTAACGAGGTTGCTGAGAAATACCTATCTGCCATTAAGTTTTCTGAAATTATTTCAATCCTGCTGTAATAACAAATTCTGGTTTTGATGAAAATTGAATAAAACCAGAATGATTGTGGGCAAGCATCCTGCAGCCTGTGCTCCGTGTAACCCTGGGTTCTAAGAGCATGGTGACCCCACAAAAGAAATGTACTCTTGAGGGTTTGTGGGAGGTTTTTTGCCTTTAACCAGGTGCATAATCTCATGCACTTGGCAGATGTGTGTCCAGCAATTCCTGACAAGCAAAATTGTCTACGTGGTGTGCACTGTGACTGTCTTACTGGATCTGTTGTCAGTTTGGCTTGAGTAAAATGGATTTTTCATCTTGTACCGATGTAGTGTTTACTTGTCTGTGCATGTGGACTATTTTTCACTGAATTTTCTCCATTCCTTTGAGGTTTTATCTGGTTTTGTTTATCCATTGCCATGACTGTTGATAGACTCTTTAGGAAAAGAGCAGTTCCTTTCTTTATGTAAAAATTGATCTGTCCTTAACATCTGTCTCTTGGAACTTTATTCAGTGTAACAGTGTGCTGGGAATATCTTTTTCTTTTGTCTGTGGATTGGTTGAAATGTTTATTATGAAAATAACTTTTAAAAATCATTAACACTTGGAAACTAAATCACAGCTTCCTGGGTTTTGCTGAAGCAACAGAGAACCTCCAGCCTTCTACTTTGTCTGCTAATTTACTCAGAGTAGGTATGAAGGGTAGCCATAAAGCAAGTGTGATTTCTGGAAGCTTTTTTTTCCCTTTTTCTGCATTAAAGCAGTGTTAAGGCCATCTTAATTTAACAGGACTCCGAAAATAAATATTTCTTTTTCAATTAGGCAGGTGTATACATTAAAAAAACAAAAAACCCAACCCAAAACCAGATAATGCTATTCAGGTAGACTGAATGACTACTGCTGCTGCTGATTACTCTTTTTTTTTTTTTTTTTTCCCTTTTAGGATGAATACTATCATTTATTAGCAGAGAAAATCTATAAGATACAAAAGGAGCTCGAAGAGAAGCGGAGGTCTCGTCTCCATAAGCAAGGGATGCTGGGGAACCAACCAGCCTTACAGACCCCCGGGCCCCAGCCCCCAGGGATTCCCCAGGTGGCTGCTGCCATGGGCCAGGCACAGCCCGTCAGGCCACCCAGTAAGTGCTGCTGGAGCTGCCTCTGCTTCTCAGGAGTCTTTGGACTCAAGCTAATCCAGAGGTTGTGTTTAAATTTGGTTTTGGTGACCATTCTTGTGTTGTGTTGCAGATGGGCCAATGTCCATGCCAACCGTGCCTATCAGCCGTATGCAGGTTTCTCAAGGTATCTGTTTTCCTCTCTAAGTGCAATTCGTGGGGTCAAAATAATTGGTGGAGGGGTTGAAGCTGATCTTATGTTGGGTTTTTTTTGGTGTTGGGATGGAGGAACTGCTGGGTCTGCCCTTTTTCAGCATCATTCATTGTCATTGCTCTGTGTGTCAGTGTGGTGTTAACACCACGTATCCAACCCTTTGCTGGGGATTGGGAATTAATTCAGTGCTTCCAGAGAGAGGACAGCTCAAACAAGAATACTGTGGATATTCTCATTTAAAACACTCTAAAGGGGGAAGGATGTTGGCATGTTTTCATCAGTTAATTAGCCAAAAATACACCTGTAGTTGGAAACACAGTGCATTAGTCCTAAAATCTGTGTAACTAATGATACCCTTTCTTGGTTTCTGATGGAAAGTGCACCTAAAAAAGCCTTGGAGCTTGTTCACAGCACTTATCATTACTCACTGAGGCTGCTGTGAGCTCATGGGTGGTTTTTTTCCAAAAAATATAAACCCATGACTTTTAGGTGCTTCAACTTCCTTCAAAAAAATGTCCTCAGCTATTTTATTTCTTGGTTCAGAGTTAGTACTAAGTCAAAACTTGTGTTGAAATGTCCTTGGGAAGTTAAATCCTTTTAAAATCCATTTGAATAGGAGAACAAGTTGATAGCAAGTATAGCTCCATAATTACAGCTTTAGACAAGTTTTTTGGAGGGATTAAATGTTTGGTATAAAATGCACAACCCCTCTTAAAGCATTTTGCCAGCTTTTGTCCTGATTTGAGGCTTGGAGTTGCCTTCATATGTACAATATGTATTTTTATCGTATTTACTTCAACCATTTCAGTGAGCCCTGAATAAGACATTGCTGTTTCAAAGCAAATGCCTGATTTTAAGAACCCATCCTAAGGTATTATTTATAAATAGCATCCTGTCTCTGCAGATCATCCAACGTCCTCTGCGGATCACCTACTCTTCATCTTTTGCATTTAATTGTTTTTTTTAGACACCAAAAATTGTATTTCACCCTGACTAGTATTGTTCTATATACTTCTTACATCCTGATTTGTCTGTTAAGTCAAGTAACTGAAAGATAAAGCGTAGGGCGCTCGAACGTCAGTCATAATAACTGTTAATTTTATAGTAGAATATAGATCCATAAATTCTGCTGACTTGTTCCTAATGAGTTGTTTTGGGGGTGCATTTGCAGGAATGAATCAGTTTAACCCCATGTCCATAGGGAATGTACAGATGCCCCAAGCACCGCTGGGACCGCGGGCGGCGTCTCCGATGAACCACCCGGTGCAGATGAACAACATGGGCGCCGTGCCCGCGGTTCGTACCCCCCTCAGCCCCACCCTCAGCCCCACCCCACTCCTCATCCCCTCTGGAAAGGCCAAGTCACAGAGCAGTGCTGCAAATTGGGGGATAATTTCCTGGGAACGCAGCAAGCCTGACAGGCTTTTATCGAGGCGTTTGTTTTCAATATTTGCGTGTTGTAAAAACACCGAGCAGACCTTTAGAGGGACACGTGCCACAGGTGCAGTAATCCCGAGCAGTCTGTGGAAGAGCATCTACTGGCTTTGCAGTACATAAACCTTCTTTGTTCCTACATGAAAACATGTTTTTATTCTTTAGAAAAACAAAAGTATTTTTAGTTTGCCTGGATTCTAATCTCTGTCACCCCAGAGAACAAAACAGAGTTAACACTCTGAATATTACCTGTTTAAAAATAACTGCCTCCTGAATGCTGTAGAACAAATGCTAAAGTTACAGGCATATGCTCCCTTCCAGTTAGTGTAATTAAACCAATTTTCCTTTTCATTTTTTTTTCTTTTGTCCTATCTTTTGGTTGTTTTCATTGAGGGTATTTTCCTTTGTCCTGCTCCTTAATACTAAATGGTAATTAGTTAATCTGGATGTTAATTTTCAGATGGCAATGTCTCCTTCCCGAATGCCTCAGCCGCAGAACATGATGGGAGCTCATTCCAACAACATGATGGGTCAGGCTCCTACCCAGAACCAATTCCTGCCCCAAAACCAGTTCCCAGCATCCACTGGAGCTATGAATGTGAACAATGTGGGCATGGGTCAGTCAACAGCCCAGGCCGGGGTGGCACAGGTGAGACTGATTCTCTAAGATTTATTTGCTCTTAATTATTTTGCTCTGATTTATTTACCTGACTTGTATTTGTTTATTTGCATTTCTATATCCATTGTTTGATGTAGTCACCCCAACTTTGGGGGATCCTGGGTTACATCTGCCTTCTTCAGAAGCTCTTACATAACTTATCGACATCTGTTAATGGGGGCGCAACGCCCTGCAATTCCTGATTTAAATTCCTTCAAAATGCATGCTGATGAGATTTTTAGGGGAAATATCAGAAATCAGTTTATGGGATGCCTATGAACATATGTTTTGTCTCTGTGTGGACCCGAGTAGCTAACTTTAAATCCAGGATTATAATGAAGTGGTTGGGGAAGATTTCTAAAGTTCATTTTAACTTCTCTGCTTCTGGAGAGAAAGTTGTTGGGTTTTTCCTGTAACATTTTTCTGTTGCAGTAGTGGTCTGTGAAGTAGCAGCTGTGCTTATGATGCCAAAGTATCTGCTTTTCCAGACGGAAGGGCTCGTTGTTTAACTCAGAGCCCGAGGAATTTAGGCTAGTTAAAACCTCCAGGGTTATGAGAGATTACTTAGATCAGGTTATGAAGGGCTCTGTTGAGTCAAGTTTGGAATATGTTCAGGATGGAGTATCTGCAGTTTCATGGGCCTTGGCTCAGTTGTTTGACTGCCTTTGTGGTGAACATTTTTTTCCCAATGCATTTAGTTCCATAAAACTGCCTCTGTAGAGGCAATATAGAAGTGTGTTTTAAATGTGAAACCTTATCTGCAGGAAATTAACTGATTTGTATTTCTAAGAGTAACAGTTATATTTGAGGATGGAGTATTCTTTTTTGTCACCAATTATCTGAAGCAATCTTCAGTAAAATGTATCACTTAGAGGTTTAAGTACATCCAGAGTACTTTATTGTTGCTGCTCTGAAAAACAAATACCTGATTTTCTGAAGCATCTCGAGCAGTTTAATTAGAATTAAAAAGAAAACAAAAAGACTCTTCTGCAGTCTTGCTCTGTGCAACAGCAGCATTAAATATGTTGACCTGCCCTCTGAAGCAGAGCTGCCTCAGAGTCCTGGCCTAAAAATGGGTATTTGCTCAAAACCATTTTGTGTCAAAGCCTGACCTTTGCCCAGCTAATGGCACGATTTAGAGGCTGCCTGTGGGTTTCTGTGTTACTGGGATTGTGAAGATTCCCTCTCTATGCCAGTGGAACTAATGCAGGATGTGCATGGCACAACTATGTCTGGGAGAAAGGTCCTTGAGAGCTGATGGCAGGGATGACAGAAATCAGAGCAGTCACTTGCAGTAGCAGCACTTGTGGCTGATCTGCTTACACTGACAGTATCCTGTCAGAGAAGGCTTCGGGGCTGTGATGGAAAGGATAAGTGTGAATCCAGGGTCTGTAAGACTCTCTCTCTCTCCCTAGCAGGGGCAGGTTCCCAGTGCTGCTCTTCCCAACTCCATGAACATGCTGGGACCACAGAGCGGGCAGCTGCCGTGTCCCCCGGTGACGCAGCCCCCCCTGCACCAGAGCACACCTCCCGTGTCCACGGCTGCCGGCATGCCTCCGATCCAGCACCAGACCCCCCCGGGAATGACTCCTCCCCAGCCAGCAGCACCCACCCAGCCATCGACGCCGGTCTCGTCCTCGGGACAAACTCCGACCCCCACACCGGGTTCTGTTCCCACGGCCACGCAGACCCAGAGCACCCCCACGGGGCAGACTGCGGCCCAGGCCCAGGTGACACCGCAGCCACAGACCCCTGCCCAGCCCCAGTCTGTGCCAACCCCACAGCCAGCCCAGCAGCAGCCAACATCTGTGCAGGCACAGCCACCTGGCACTCCAGTAAGTACCACGCAGTCCTCTGTGCCTTGTGTCGTGACATCCCACGAGTGTCCCTGTGTGTAGCACCATGTCCTGAATGTGTAGAGCCCATAGCTGTCCATAGCAGCTTCTACTTTAGACCGGAGGGTTGGTTAGAGATGTAAAATGTGTGTGTTCGGATGTTCTCAGCATTGTGTGAAGGAGGGGGGGTTGAATGGCTGAACTGCTCAAAGTAAAATTGGCAGCAGTGTGCAGAAGGATGAGGTGTAACAGGCCTAATATTATTATTTGGCCTAATATTATCTTATTTGGCCGTAATCAGAATATTTTCTGATCCTGAGATTTGCATAATTTTTTTTTCCTTTTAAGATACAGCCAGGGTAAATGCACATTTCAAGGAATGTACAGTATTTTACTGGGCAGGTGTTTTCTCTGTAAAAGAAGCCTCTTTGGGGCAGAATTCTTCCTTGGCTTCTCCTCTGTAAAGCAGAGTTATTAAATGTGTAATATCAAAACTTGGCTACAGTGACCTGTATCCATGTTCTGCACTGTTGTAGAATATCATCTCATGTCTCTTTTGTGCTGTTCATTTTTAGTAAAGGAAAATATTTCTATATATGCAGTGTCTTTCTTTTGTACTGTTTTTACAACAGCTATCCCAGGCAGCAGCTAGTATTGATAACAGGGTCCCCACCCCTGCCTCAGTTGCTAGTGCTGATACGAATTCCCAGCAACTAGGACCAGATGCACCAATGCTAGAAAGCAAATCAGAAGTTAAAACTGAAGAAACTGAGCCAGAGACTAGTGAGACACAAGTGGAAGCTAAGACTGAGGTAAATGAGATTCTCTACAGCTTAACTGAAAGCAGTGATAGATATAAAAGCACTTAATGATGTCTGACTCGGTGAGCTAAGGGGCGAGAGGAGGGTCGTTACTGCAAAGTAACTCCTGAGGAAAGCCATGGATGGAAAGTGCTTCAACAGTCTCAAACTAATATTTTGGTGGCTGAAGTTTGGGTTGTCGATGTAATGGTACCTCTCGTTGCGTCCTTTCTTAAGGTGGAGGAGGATTTACAAGGATCTTCACAAACAAAAGAAGAAACAGATGGGACAGAACTGAAACAGGAGCCAATGGAAATTGAAGAGAAGAAGCCTGAAATGAAAGTAGAGGCTAAAGAGGAAGAGGAGAGCGGCACTAATGGAACCACTTCACAATCCACATCACCATCTCAGCCCCGCAAGAAAAGTATGTGTGTGAAAACTGAGTTCCCTTGCATGCTTTGCTTTCACTAACATTTGTTTTTCACAGTCTCACCTCCTGCTGGGAGCTCTGTTTTGCACTTGTGTTTCCAGCACGTGGAGCTCTGGGAGATCAATACTATGTAACTTAATTTTGAAAGTAGTATTCCTTTAATGTTACATGAATCAGGTGAGAAAAGCAAGTCACTGTGCCCTTGATCTCAGCAGTGCCTACCCAGAAGGACCAAGGCAGTAACGCAGTGATTGCTGGAGGAATTAAATACATAAATCCCTCCCTGTACATCTTGGTGCTCTTTCAAGAGAGCTCAGTGTAGATGAGTGCTTTCAGTAACCAAGGATATCCATCTTTTCCTGTTAAGAGGCTGCACACACCACCTTTATCCTGAGTTTTGTCAGTCACTTTTCTGAGAATCAGGCACTTGAACTCTCCTGAACTTGTGTTCCTCCTAGGCTGGACTGCTGCAAGAGGCTTAACATTTATTTTAGAGTCCTCTGTTTTCAGGACTTGAAAGTTTTCAGTGTAGTGCTCATTTGCTCAGCAGTCTCTTAAATTAAGCTACAGTGTCAGCACAGATTGAGGTGTGACCACATCTGTACTCAAGGAAATTTCACAGTATTGCAGGTTATAGAAATGATTGGCTGCCTTGTGGTAGTAAGAAATAAATCAGATCATTAAAACAGAAATGAATTTCTCCACTTGCAGCATGGGCTTTGTGGCAGGCTGCAAGTTTACCTTAGCAGTTTTGAGACCTCTGGTTTTTTCCATCTGCTTTATTGAGCTGATGTTTTCTGTGATTAGTTTTTAGTTTTCAACCAAAGGTAAGCTTTCAATGTGCTGCAAATGTCAAAAAAAACTACATCTCCTTGATGTGCTTTGGGTTGCATTTGGTTACTAACCATAATCTTTTTGTAATAAATCACTCTAAAACACATTTCCCTGTAGATTGATGTTTTCAGCTGGCAGCAGAGTGGAGCACCCAAATGAGAGTGCACTGCAGAACCAACTGACAGAGCCTTTTCCGACCCAAATGTAACACAGGGAGTGGAAAGCTTATTAGCATTTCTGAGCCAGTGATATTCCCAGTGGAAGGAATCACTGCTGCCTGTTAGGAATGTGCTTGCACAGGGAAGGTTCTTGCAGAGTCAGTTCAGGCTGGGTCACTGCGTATTCCAATTCCTCCTTCAGTGACACAATTTTATCTTGGAAGTTTCGTCACCCAGGAACTGTGGAGTGCAAAGCACGTGCAGCGTGGGCAGGTACAACCACAGACACAAGTTGAAATGGTGACATTTTCTCACCAAGGAGTTTGTTCAATGTTCATTGAGCTTTGGTATTAAAATGCTGAATAAACCAAGAGGTATTGGAGAGTAATTACTGCCAAGGGTGCTGAAGGGATAGGTGATATTTTAAAACTACTGAAGAGGCTGATCAGGAGTTTTGCATGGGTTGCAAAAGTATTGAGAATTCTTCCTCCTTCCCAGGCAGGCAGATTCCTGAGGGGCATCCCACAGTGAGCTGGGATATAACAGGCACTCGGGGAAGTGCCATGGACTGTGTGCTATAACGTAGCAAGTCAGAGCCTTATTTTGCCTTTTTTTACAAATCTGGTGTGAGCAAGAGAGGGAGGTGCTGGTTCCTTGCCTCTTCCCTTGCAGTCTCAAAAACCCCACTATAATACTCATTTAGCAGCTGCTCTCTCTTTGTAGCTGGCGACTTTAGTTTGATCTTGAAGATGGGTTTTACTGGTTTTTCTCTTCTTTGTAAGATACAATGGAAAACTTACAAGAGCTTGGGTTTGAGGTGTATCCGTGTGTATTGTCCTTGTAATTTTAAAAATGTCTTATCTTCCTTTGTGAATTTTCTCCTTAGTAATCATAAGCAGGCTTGCCTCTGTTTGAAAAAAGCAAAAAAATTAAAAAGGTAGCATTGTACTCTTGGTTGGTAGATTGTACGTCATCGTGAGTCAGGCAAAGATCCCATTTTCTTTTTACCACCCACACATCCAAGACAAAATGGGATAACTGGATGCCAGCTCCTTACAAAGGTCTTCGAGCTACCGGAGGAGAACTGAGAGCATTTAATTTTGGAAAAAGGAGAGAGGGAAAAACAAAACTTCCTTGTAAAATCCATGTACAGGGAGATGCTATGATCAAATGTGCTGTTATTAGTCATAGTCCTTAGAGGCAGAGCAGCTGAAGGCAACTTTTCTTTATGTTTTTAGGTAAAGTAATAAATTGAAATAACAACTGGATTTTCATTTTGATTCTTTTTCAAACTTCAAAATGAAAGTGGGTTATAAACTTTATTAGTAAAGATAATTAGGCTTTAAGGAACTTGGCAAAAGTCATGCTGAATCTCTGTAGTTTGAGTTTAAAATAAGATTGGATTTATTTTGAAAGATACTGTAGCTTAGTGGTATGTTATTATAGGAGAAAATGTGAAAAGCAATGTCAAGCAGGTACCCAGAATAGATTATTAAAAGGTACTTTTTGACCTTTACATTTCATTAAGTGAAATAATTCAGATTATCACATGAACTATCTGAATCAGAGCAGTAGAGAATACTGTTGCTCATTAATGGAATTTAATATTTATTTCTGTTCTCGAGAATCCCATAATATAATGTATAAGAGTTGTTTATGCAACTTTGGGAGTCCATAGTAGAGAAAAGTGCCTGCATGAATGGTATTGATAAATATGGAGAGAATTGCCATTTTGTCGGGATTGAGATTGTGGCAACAGCTGAAATGATTATACAACCACTGGAGTAGTGTCAGTTTAATTTCTTGCCTTGTCTTTTTCTGTGTGTGTACTCTTTAAACTCATAGATTTTTAACTAGATGTCCCAAAAAGCAATTTATATCATACCAAAATACCATTTGAGTGAGAAAAGCAATGATCAGCCTCAAAGGGGTTGCTGAGCCCTGTTGATTCAAGTGCTTTTAGCAGAATTAATTGCTCCAGTTTATTGATACCATTCTCATTTCATCCAGCTAGATAAATATTAGATGCCATCCTGCTTTCCTTAGTTGTTTTTTTTCTCAATGATAGGCATTCTTCCCTATTTAAAGACACTGTTCCTAAGGAAATAAATGTAATTACACTGCTGAGATGCTCGAAGAGCTCTCCAAGTTATCATTATTTTTCAGAAAATGTATTGCCTTTTTTTGTCCTTGTCATCCACTCCTGAAAGAATCATGGCTGTTGCCATGCCACTGTTGCCAAGTGGTGGCATCGAAATCTGGAAGTATTAACACTTTGAAAATCAATTAATGATCCATCAGAGCAGGACTGTTTGTACACTGTGGCCAGGAAAATTCCTGTGCCAGCTCTCAGGACATCTGGTCACTCTGTGTAGAGCTGGCTCTTCATTCCTGTCCACTGCAGTGGCTTTTGCTGGAGGAATCTTGGCTTCAAAATAGCGAACAAGGTTAGAAGGGAGGGAGGGAAAATGATGCTCAGTCTCTCCTCTGAGGAGAAAAGATTCGTTCGTGTTGAAAAATTTGAATTAATTTGATTCTGTGTAAGTTTTGAGGGTTTTTTTAACGCTCTAGAATATGTATCATTATGGGCTACAGTTGTTCCCATCTCCCTATTTTGGGAATATCACCTGCTGTGATCTGAGTAAATACAAGGCTGTGTTTGCCTCTTGTAAGTGAGGTTTTGCTTCTGATCAGGAAATCCCTTTGCAGGAGTTTTATGTTAATGTAATTCTTTGGGGGTTTTTTAGGGGAGTCAGGAGATTAGGAAATGTGGAGGGCAATTTTCTAACCTTTCTGACTCCCATTAACAGTTTTCAAGCCCGAGGAGCTGCGCCAGGCTCTCATGCCCACCCTGGAAGCTTTGTACCGGCAGGACCCAGAGTCCCTTCCCTTCAGACAGCCAGTGGATCCCCAGCTTCTAGGGATTCCGGTGAGTTGCCATTAAAAAAAACCCTATAAAATATTCTCCTGTCTCCTCTTAGCTCACGTAAACATTTAGCCTTTTCCATTGAGCGTATTGCAAACCTCTTTAGAACGCAGCATTTTGTGTGTTTTTGCAGGATTATTTTGACATTGTGAAGAATCCCATGGATCTCTCGACCATCAAACGCAAGCTGGACACAGGGCAGTACCAGGAGCCCTGGCAGTATGTGGATGATGTGTGGCTGATGTTCAACAATGCCTGGCTCTACAACCGCAAGACTTCTCGGGTCTATAAGTTTTGCACTAAACTGGCTGAGGTGTTTGAGCAAGAGATTGATCCTGTCATGCAATCCCTGGGCTACTGCTGCGGCCGCAAGGTGAGCATCCCAGCATCTCAGGGGGGTGTTCTTCCTAACTACCCAGCTGCAGTCAGCAGGAAAAGCTCCAGTGTTGCCTTTCCCTGGTCTTAAAATTCAAACCAGAACACGGTTTTTGAGGGAAAGGGGTTTTTACCTCGATATTTACTTCAGGATCTTTGGGTGCAGTGCTTCATCCAGGTGGAATGCCTCGAAAATGCATGTACCCCTCTCACAGTGAAATACACACAGTTATAGGCCTTGCAACATTAACATATTTATCAAAGATCCCCCAATGAGAGACTCAAATGAACCCCTCATTCTGAGGAACCTTCCCCCTGGATGGGCCTGTCTGAGTTTCCAAAAATATGTTTTGGAGAGAACCTTGGTGTCTGGGGCTCCCAGGATGTTTGGTCTCCTGGTTTAACAGTGCCATGGGGCTGAGCTGAGTTATCAAACCTGGAAAATGACAAGTATGTAGGTTAAAAGCACTAAGAATACATGAAGCTATATAAAAAGAGCATGTAAGAGGGGTATAAAAGAAAAAGCAAAAAATCATTCTGGCATCACCAGCTTTGTGTGCTCTTTTTTTAGAATAGAAACACTGAATGGAAGGGCTGCTGAAAGTTTGGCTTTATTGGAAACATGTTCAGGGCTAAAAAGATCGATAGCATTTCTGCTCTTCTGTTATTATTGTTGTATTTTTCTCCCTCAGAGGACACTTTCTTTAGTCATAAGTAATATTAAAATACTTCCCTGGTTTCCCATGTCTATAAAGCAGAGGTCAAAGGGTCAGCTGCTTTTAGAGTTAATGATTGTCACCAGGGCGATAGGGCAGTGCTGATACATCCACAATACCTGCAGAAGTGTGACAGTGACAGTGTCCTCTGATACCCACAAGCATCAGGTTTGCTCAACAGATCCCTGATGAACAAAAGCTCCTGTTGTAAAGCTGCTTTTCTCCCTTGTTTTGCAGTATGAGTTCTCTCCCCAGACCTTGTGCTGCTATGGCAAGCAGCTGTGTACTATTCCCCGGGACGCTGCCTACTACAGTTACCAGAACAGGTAAGTCCTTCAATCCAGTTTTTCTCCCTTATTCAGGAAGTTGAGATATCTTTTGAGTTCTCTGCACTCAAGATTTTTAACTTTTGCTTTCCTTTGTCAGCTCAGTCAGGGAAAGGTTTTTTTTTTACCTTTCCATGCTGTCCTTTTGCAGGTGACTGTTTGTTTTTCTGTCCTGCAGTGTGAGGCATGCTGTTCTTTAGTGCTTGCTCTTAACCAGGCTGCCCAAAGCAATGCTTCAGTGCAGGTCAAGTTGTCCATGTTTTCCATAAAATGAGGAGCAGGGCTTGTTGGAGGGAGAAGGACAGAAGTGCAAAAAGGCACTGGGAAATCCTGTTACCTAGTTCTGGCAGAATTGTGAAAATATGCAGGTTTGTTTTCAAGTTAGTGCCAGAATTTGCCAAGTAAAGGCTACAGTGATTGATTGCAAGACTTATGTTTCCCCTTCCTAGTCAGTGCTTAATTCTATTTAAATTAACTTGGAAATAGCATTAAAAACTGCCCAGACACTCCATGAGAAGCTGTGAAAATTAAGATTTCTCTTATTTTTAATTAATATTAGGACTTGGTGTTTCTATTATTATTAAACAACTGTTAGATTAATTTTCCATTTAACACTTAAATCACCAGTGTTACAATCACAAACTCAAAACTTGGCTTTAATTTTGGTTTCTTTGATGATGTGTGTCTTCCCCCTGAAATAAAATGATCAATATAAATGAGCTGAGACAAAAGCTTTGTTTTAAACAGGGAAAAGGAAGTTAGGAATTGCTTTCCAGAGGCTTGGCAGCCTCTAAGCCTTGCCAGCTGTGAAGTCTCAGAACCAATCCAGACATCCAGCACTTGCATTTCATCTTTTTGGGCCATCCCTTCTCTCCAAACGTGCTCTTGAGAAGCTTTCAGCCTGTTGAGCCCCATGCTGGAGCAGCACAATGTGGGAGAGGAAAATGTGTCATCCCACCTTATGTGGGGCTCTTGGGTGGCCTTGAGAAGCAGAAAGTATTGACAGGCAGGAATAAATTCATGAGCTCTCATAAAAGGTTTTATACAGCCACTGTGGACTCTGAAAAGTCAGGCTGAAGAGAAATTAAGCAATTAAAATGTATTTAAAGAGACAGTTCAGTACTGGCATTGGGGAAAAATAACCCTTAAATACCATCACTGTTGGTAAAATTTAAAATACTTTTCATATTCTGCATCCATGTTATGCATCCTGTATTTGGAAAGAATAGTAGCTTCAAATTTAATTGAAGAAGGGCTCATTCTTCTTTCAAAACTGCCTTCCCAATTTGAATTTAATAATCATTTGGATTATTCCATGGAAGGCAATGTTGGTCACTGGCAAGAAGTCCAGGGTGTGTGGAGCAGAGAGTTCCTCTGCCCTAGGTGCTGTAATGTTCCAGTTCCCTGCCCATTATAAACATGAAAGTTCATTTAAGTCATAAATTTGTGCTTATCCAGTTGCCTTGAGAAGGAGGTAGGAGTTTGTGATTTGGGGAGGGTTTCAGTTCAGGGAGGGTGTGAGCTTTTCTGTTTCAGGCCCACTAAATGAAGTGATGAATGAGGCTTTGGATTGGGGCTTTTAAAAAGTTATTTCTAAAGATTAATCACTAAATGCTTAACTAATAGTCCATTTTGCATAGAAAGCCCCTGTTTATCAGCTCTAAACCACTCAGATTTCCTGTGACAACTATCTTCAAATCTTAGATGTTCTTAAACAAGTAATAAATAAGTGAAAAACAAATTCCATGCTTCCAGCAGATCTTCAATTGGTCAAATTTTCTTGAATTTTCCGTGTACAGAACAGGCAAAATTGGATGCACTTAAAGTCCAGTGTATCACATGACTGAACTACAACTAAGAATATTTAGGCACCATTGAATAAATGAACTCAGGCACCACAGTTCCACGATTAAGTTAATTATTTGTATAGAAGCATTTAGATTCCATAATAAGGCAGAAATTTAGGTTAAAGTGTTCAGAAAATGTGCTGCATGTGTGAATATCCAGTTGAGAAAACTGAGTGGTGTTTCATGTCAGCACTGCCATCCAGTTCTTAATTTAGAATTGCCTTTGCACTTAATTACAGTTGGGAATTCACCTGTTAATGCCGAGATTGATTGAGCATTTTCTGGACTTTGGTACTGAACCATAATGTTGCTCTTTAATAAATGGGAGTCACCTGAACAGTCTGCATTTGAAAAGCTTTTCATGTTTGATGTGTTGCAATAAGTACATTCTTTGGGGTTTCTGTGGCTGTTGTAACTAGAATATTGTATGTTTTCTATGGGTTTTGCTGAATATTTGTGGTGCCATGCAAAAGGCAGATCTCTGTTTCTGAGGGTCCATATCCATAATAACTTACAGCTATTGCTTCACCTTGGTTATTTTATGGACAAATGTTCATGATCTTTAGGTGATTCATTTTCACTGTACTTCAGTTTTTATTTCCTCATTTTAATATCATGGATTAAAGCTTAGAGTGCTTTGAAAGCCCATAAATTATTCTGAAAATGGATCAGAATGAATGTTTTCTGGGACTGTTTAAATGTAGCAAATTATTAATAGGAGCCTTGGCCATGGATTTTTCTGGCTACACTCTCCTGTATTTGGGTTCTCCTGACTTTTAGTCCTTCCCAATCTGGCTCTTAAAATGTTGAGTAACGGTGTTAGTAAGGAAAATAATTAGTGGTGGGGGGGTTTAATTTAAGAAAAATTTAAAGAAGCACATTAAAGGGAAAAAAGAAACAGACAATGTGTAAAAGGTTATAAAATTCTGAACCTCTTATGTTTGTTTTTTTAAAAAAATATATTGGATATTATGTTATCAGTTTAGGGGTGAGATGTGAGGAGCAAGTGAAGTCAGTGGAAATGAGATGTGCAATGTCTGTACCCACTCCTGAAACCCTCCTCTCTAATAACCACAATGTATTTATCATTCCCAACGATAACAAATGAATGGAATCCATTTGTTTTTCTCCTGGCCTGGCTGTTGCACTGTCAGCTCCCAAAGCCTGCTTTTCCTTGGGAGGGCAATGTGTGCAATCCCCGTGGGGCTGCCCTGGGTGCAGCTGAGGTGGGGGTGGGCTGGCAGGATGGCATGGCAGTGTCAGCGTGGTTGGATTAACTGGAACAAACCAGCCCTTCCCTCCCAGCCAGTCCCACGGCACAGGCAGCTGCTGCAGTTCTGCCTCCTGTCCTCCAGAGCAGCCCCTAAAGCCAGGCCCAGCTGGCAGAGCCCACAGGAGTTTCCAGGCTCTGTGCCCTGGGGACTCTGTGCTGGCTCCAGCCCGGGGAGGACTCGTGGAGCATCCTCCCTGCCCCGAGGCAGGATGGCCCCGGTGTGTCCCACCAGGGAATTCTGATCCATCCCATTCCATCAGTGCCTGCCAATGCCTGTTGTCTCCAGGACAGCACAGCCTGGGAGGTCTCTGGGGTTGCTGTAGGTCAGGTGTCCGAGGGTGTGTGTGAAGGGGCAGAGCTGCCACACTGATCAGTCTCCATCCTTGACTTGTTGGTTCATTGTGACACTGAGTCTCCTTGGTGCCTCTGACGCTCCCCATCCCCACAGCTTCGCTGTTTGAGTACTAAACCTGCCTTGTTCTGTGCTGCCATCGCTGCTTCCACTCTCTCACTCTCCATAAAGCTCCTTTATTTTGATGATTCTTTGTGGCCTTCCTGCATTTTACGGCTGTGGCCTCTCTGTTACCTTTGTTCATGTGTGAATTCATATCCTTTCCAAACATTTAGCCTCCTTGTTTAAGTTTTTTTTTTAGTCACCCTGACAACTTTGGTTCCAGTTCATCTGAAACAAACAAAAAACCCCAAACAAACAAACAAAAAACCCCACCAACCCCCCACCCCCAATCCATGTAACTTTGATTTTCTTTTATTTTTTCAAATGCAGATTGTATTTTCATAGAGTTGCATTCCAATTTACTCAGCTCGGTTTGGTAAACTGCAGAACTGTTGTTGCTGAGTATGACTTGGATTGGCTCTTGGTCTGGTGACCAAAAATTGTACCTAGCCTCAAATTCAATTTGTAAAGCTTAATTAATTCCACATCTTTAATGTACCTGATAAATATATTGTATGTATGTACAATATTTCACGTTGTTCACATATATACATATATTGTATTTATATAGATAAATGGCTGGAAACTCTGACCCATAATTGCATTTCTGTTAAATGTTTGTCTGGAGTATGGATTTGGTTTCATTTATATGAAAGAATATGAGCTGAGCAATTGGTCACATTTAATCTTACAGTCAAATTTTGAATTTAATGCTTTTATAGATTTTTTTTTTCAATATCAAGTGTTTCTGCTTTTGCAGTTTTGACTCTCAATCAGTAAATGCTTTCAGCATATTTCCTAATTACTTAAATCTGTAATAAATGTGTCCTTTAAGCTTGTTGACAGGCTCCTTTTTACCCAAAGGAAACTCAATCAGTCGCAAGCCTGGAATCAAAAAGTAATTTTTTTCCCCCGAGTGATGCAAATCAAATCCAAATTCTTAAATTTGAGGCCTATACAAACGTAGCTCTTGGTGGCTACTCCATGAGTCCTCCCCAAATTTGGAATTTGAGGCCCAACACTTGTTACGATGTGTGAAATGAGACCGAATGCTAATCTGTGCTTTGCCTTGGCTTTCTGCTCTGTGTTGTCTTGGTGTTTGCGTCTTACCTCTTACGTCTGTGCTGTTTGTTCCCTCCCCTGTTCTCTAATCCTGCCCTCCCCTCCCTCTGTGCCTCCTCATTGTCCACACTGACCCATCAATCAACCAACAACGTCCCCCCTTCCGTCGTGCTCCTGGTGATCTGCCCTGCCCTGGTTGGTGGCTCCGTGCTTGGGTGGCTGTGTTTGTGCTGGACCAGCTCACCCAAATATGGCCTTCTTGCTGACAGGTATCACTTCTGTGAGAAGTGTTTCACTGAAATCCAGGGGGAGAATGTCACCCTGGGTGATGACCCTTCCCAGCCTCAAACGTAAGTCGCTTCTTTTCCTGGCATCCTGACTTTTGGAATGGAGGGGGAGGGTGGGGAGGGTGTCCTGGTTTGGGAGTAAAACCCAAAACCCTATGGTGGTGTTTGGGGGGAAATGCCTTATTCATTCCTAACAGGAGATTTATAGGGACAGGATTAAGAGCTGTTGCTGTGTTGGGTCTGTTACTGTGCCCAGCACTGCTGCCTGTGTCCAGCTGAGCTACCCATTCCAGAGGGTGGCAGACCCTGGATAATGTGCTTGGAGAGGAGCAGTGGAAGCTGTGTCAATTCTAATGGAAAACTTCCATCTAATTCTGATATCTCACCTTCTGAAGCACAGCTTATGTTTCTAAAACCAAAAGCTTGCCTTTAACCTGGCTGGAAAAATCAGATTTGAGGTACATGAGCTGGTTTGGAAGGTGATTGCTTTACTGACATTAGCTTCCCTTGTTCCTTGTGATTTTAATTTTATGTGTAGACTTGGGTATCTCTTAATTTACACAGAAAATGAAATGGAAAAAATATTTTCTGTAGCTTAAAGTAAAATGAACTGAATTGCTTGCTCTGACCAGAAAATAAATATGAGGTGCTTTCTTCAGACTTGAGGTTTGCTGCAATTCAGCAAAGCCATGATATTGTCTGAGCCTCTGATGTAAGGGTGCTACTGAGTTTTCATATTAACTCTTTGTCTCTAGAACCATCTCTAAGGATCAGTTTGAAAAGAAGAAAAACGATACCCTGGATCCAGAGCCGTAAGTACCAGGCTGTTGTTTTTCTTCCCCATAATCTCACTCCTTCCCCTTGTCCTTGAGCCAGCAGGGCAGAAATGGGGCAGGGAGTGAAGAACTCTTCTGTTCCTCCATCCCTGCCCAAACAGACAGTGGAATCCTAAAATTCCCCTAAAAAAGTCCCCTAAAATTCATGGCACAGCATCTAAGCTGATGTGTGCTTTGACACCCAGAGGAGCACAGGGCCTGTTCCACAGACAGTTCCTAGTTCTGTTATTTGGGTAATTCCAAGGGTGTGTCCTGCCAGGCTCTGCACAAGGCTGGCAAAGGCCCTCCCTCCTCCAGAGCCTTTCACCCTGAGCTCTGCATTCCTGGGGCACTTCTGCATTTTCCTTTTGTGCTTCTGAACCACAGTTTTCTCTTCACTGAGTGCTGAGCCCACCCAAGGGCAAAGGTGTTACCCTCAGGAGGTTCAGGGAAAGCCCAGCTGAACTTCTCCTCAGGGGCACGGGGTCGCTTTCCCTGCAGTGGGATAAAATCATCCTGCTCTGTGTTCTCTGGCAGTTTGAGACACAACATTTTGATTCCTTTGCTCATCTTTGCAAATACTAAACAGAGCTCTTCTCCAGGTCTGGAAGGGTGGACTGAGATAGACCTCAGAGCATTTGGCTTCTTAACCTGCGCTGTACTCTGGACTGGGAAAACCTCTAACAGTTATCCCATCCAAAAAAGGATTTTAACATACTATTTTGACCAGAAAACAAAAGATAAAAACAAGACTACAGCAGAGTCATGCAGGCAAAGACAAGTTAATGCATGGTTTTTTTGCTGGGGTGGCTCATGAATGACTAGTCCTTACATTTACAGTAACTTGAGCAACCATTTATTCAGCTTGTGGTTGTTGCAGCAATTCAAAATTAAATCTGTGGAGGTATTGTTGAGGATTCTGTGAAGCTGGGAAAATTCAGGACTCTTCTTAGAAAAGGATAGAAAAGATCCGGAAGAAGTCGTGCATGACAGCCCATTTCAGCTTTTTAAACTAGCACATTTTGCAATTTATATATAGGTACAGATGTATATATATAACTTGCACGTGGATTGATAGATGTACATCTGAATCTATTCTGAGTATTTTTTTAACTTGGACATAAGTTGGGCCAGTGAAGTTGATTCAGTTCTTAGCAGAGGATTGGCAAGTCCTTGTTTCATGCTGAATTCTGGAAAATTTCTTACCTAACACCAAAAGTGATTTGCTGCTGTTTTTTTGTCCTCAGGTTTGTTGACTGCAAAGAATGTGGTCGGAAGATGCACCAGATTTGTGTGTTACATTATGATATTATTTGGCCTTCAGGGTAAGAGATGTTTGTTCATTTTTTTACCCCTTTTGTAATGAGACCAATGTAGTTTTTATAATTAAAGACTCTCTGCCTTTGTTCTTTAATATGTGGCCACAGCCTTTTAAAGATCTGAGTACAAAGGGACAAAGCATTTCTAAATAAGATACTTTTTTTTTGTGTTTGGGGTCTTATTTCAGTATATTCAGATGAAAATGTGAATGTTCATCCACTCAGATTTGTGTGACTTCCAAAAAACTCTTAAACAAGGGCAGCTGGCTGGAGTTTGTGTGCACAGAACACAAATGGAGGTGTAACTGCTTGGCAGAGTTAAACCAGCTCATAAAGGCTTTAAATCCCTCAAAAATTGAGTGATATAAGCTGTTCAAAGCCTGAGAAAAATATATTGTACTCTGACATTTAAATTACATGTTCAAACATTGGGTCTAAGCTCACCAATAATGGGGTTTTGCTAAATTTTTGGCTTTTCTTTTTCCCCTCAATAGGTTTGTCTGTGATAATTGTCTGAAGAAAACCGGTAGAACACGCAAAGAAAACAAATTCAGTGCTAAAAGTGAGTTTGGTATTTCTGGTTTTATCTTCAACATTCATCTCCTCCCTGCCACCCCTAATGGGTTTTTGATTGAGACTTTGTGCTGTCATGACAGACAGCACAGGAACGTTTGCAAAATGGGGAGCAGCAGAGCCCGAGGCCTTCAGAATTTTAATCAACATTTTAAAGCCCTGCTGCTAATGTGTTTGTGGTCAGTCTTGTTGCTGCTTGAGGTGTTTGACATCTTCATCCTTATTTTTCTAGGGTTAAAAAGCAAAAAGAGGGACAAATAGAACAGAAGGAGCACAGGGCTGTGTGTGCTTCCCTGGCTGCATTTAGCCAGATTTCCATGTAGTGTTGGAGCTGTAGTGAAATGATTTGCACCTCTGTGCCCTTCCCATAACCTGCAGTAACCAACTGTGCTGCAGCTCAGGTGCTGCTGCCAAGCACCAAAGGGTTGGAAGAGTTTTTCTTGCCTCCAGAACGGGTGGTGGGGTAAGAACTGAGTAACTCATTCATGGGTGCTCTTGGCAGTAACCATTGCCATGGTCTTGTAGAAATGAGCACTAAGGAGGAGGCCAGGAGATGCCAGGTCAGGTTGTCTCAGTCTCCATAATCCTTACACAGAGCTCTCTGCAGGCATTTGACATCAGGGAACATAACTGGGGCATTTTTACTCATGCAGGTTTGGTGGGGGGAGAGAAGGGGCTGTTGTTGGAAATGCAGAGTCAGTGCAGAGAGCAGAAAAATGAAGTGAATGTAGACACCAAGAGGGTGATTCAGGCACTTGAACAAGCAGAACTTGCAGAGACACTTCATTCCTGCCTTGTGCTTCCATGATCCTTAGAAGTTCTGGGCATTGCTGGGTGATGTTGTGCCTGCACAAGCCTGAATCTTCCAAAGTGGGGTAAAGGCAAGGTTTTGCATTAAAAATGTGACTTCTCCATGACTTCATGTGTGGTTGATTGTGTAACAAGAGATGTGAAGGGGTAATTAGCAGGTGATGATGTTGTATGAGGTACAGTGGGTTCCAGTAATCAGAGAAGTCTCTGGAGTAACCTGCTGCACTCAAGAGGGTTTTGTTAAAGAAGTCTAAATTAGTCTCATTTAAGACAGATTAAAATTGGAGGAGAACATTAATAAAATGCTGAAATCCAACTGTAGTTTTAGATACCCATTTTAAGTGGATGTCTCTTCTGTTGTATGCTGATTTTACAGTGTGTACTGATGGAAATTTCCTTAAAATAAGTGTGCAATTCCCTGGATGTCTGCAGTTGTTCTGTGACACTGGTTAAAGTTTGAGTAACCAGCCATTTAGTTCAAGATAACCTGTTCTGGACAAGATAATTCTGTTCTGGACAGGGAAATAATGGTGCTTTTTTTCCTTTCTTCCTTCTCCCTCTCCTTTCCCTGCTGTTTGGCTGTCTTGTCTTTGTCCCCTGAGGATCTGAGTCTTGCTGCCAGCTGTCAGCCACTGGTGGGCTCGGCTCTGGAGATCAGCTTTCCTTAACAGTGCTCTGGTGGGAATGCAGGAGCAGGGAAGGGAAAGGAAAGTCTGTTCTTGTCATCAAAACCTTGGTCTCGCTGCTGACCTGAAAACAAACCTAAGCAGTGAAAGTTTGAAACATTCACATGTTCCCTCTTCTTAAAAAAAACATTTACTGTCCAAGTTGCCATCAATATTTCTCCCCTCTTTCAAGCATGATGGCACAAGTGCTGATAACCACGACAGCACATCCCTCAGCTCCTATGGAACATTCATATTCCTAATGTATAGTGAGTGAAATTGGTTCTCTTAACTGATAGCTTGCCAAATATAACCAGGGTGCAGCTGGATTCTGCTGTGAAACCCTGAACTTTTGAAGTATTTATTTTGCTAAGAAAATCTACAAATATGACCTCACCAGTAGCCAATGCTGAGAGGTTCAAAGACAAAAGATATCCTGACAAATAAGTCACCCAAAGTAGTTTCCTGACAAGAAGTCACAGTAGGCCAGGAGTTGGACTTTCTTCCTCTCTGTCTGATTACTCATCCACTAACAAAGCTCTGGCCATTGCTGCTGTCACAGACCTGTGCTGGAGGTTTCTTCTCAGCAGTCTGGATGCCTTTTTTCAGGTTTGCACTGCAGCTTTCACTGAGCTTTGAGCATTTATTTAAGGTGCATATGTGAGAACCAAGAACCAAAATCCATCTGTTTTCTAAAACTTTCACATTCTAATAGATCAAAATATGCAACTTTTAGATCCTTTCCTTCCAGTACATGTAATTTTAATGCTGCCTGTTTCTTTTATCTCCTTATCTGGTCTTTTTGGGTTTGTTGGTTTTCAAGCTTTAATGCATTGCAGCATAAGGAAGGAAGCAGATATCCCTTGGTTGCTTAGCATTGGGAAGATGACAAGATGAAAACACAACAAGACAGTAGAGTTAACTCCAGTGGCTTTCTAAAAATGTTCCCCCTCATCAGCTGAAATGGAGCCCTTGCTTCATTTTCTGTTTGTCTTTGGAGAAATCAACAGAATGAAACAATTTCCTCAAAGTATTTGTGAATTTCCTTTAAAATCATCTCCCTTCTGTTACATATGGAAAGGCCAATACAGGGTATTGGAATGGGAAGTCCTAGGAAAGGCTGGAAAGTGTGTTGGAATTGGTAAAGGGCATGATGGTTTACTTCAACCTGCCTTTCAATTTATTTTTTAATTCAAATTATTAATTACTCCCAGGTAAATGATATTTAGACTGTGTTGTGCTGGTTATAACCACAGAATCTCACTGGACAAGGGGACAAGCTAAAAGGTGTAAATCAAAATTGCTGCCTTTGGCAATTTCTGTAAACTGATTGTAATTAAACTGCCAGAGAAGAGGGTTAGATGGGATATTGGGAAGGAATTGTTCCCTGGGAGGGTGGGCAGGCCCTGGCACAGGGTGCCCAGAGAAGCTGTGGCTGCCCCTGGATCCCTGGCAGTGCCCAAGGCCAGGTTGGCCATTGGGGCTTGGAGCAGCCTGGCACAGTGGAAGGTGTCCTTGCCCATGGCAGGGGTGGCACTGAATGAGCTTTAAGGTCCTTTCCAACCAAAACCCTTCCATGATTCTATAAAATAAAATTTTAAGTGTATAAATCCCTTAGAAAGTGAGATAGTCCTTGGAGTATATGTGAGGTTTTTTCCCCAGTATTGGAGCCTGAAGTAATTTTTAGCACAGATATTTCACTGCAGAATTCTGTGTGCAGGCTCAGGAGTCGGGGAAGAACCAAGAGCCTTGTGTCAGGAGCCAAATATCAACTGAAGAATGAAGTAACAGAGAGCAGAAAATTAAATGTATTTTATTAAAATGAGCATCTGTAGATTGCACCATCACTTTGGAAAAGATACGAGATTGACCATAAAGTGAAGTAGAAATATGAGTGCTAAAATAACTACAGCAGGACAAAAGAAATAGTCATAAATCTTCAAGTCAAAACAGTGGGGTCCTTCTGGTTTCTCCATTTAACCCAAAATCATGATGATTTCTGTAATTTGGTGTGGATTTATTTGAAAACCATCTCATCCTGTAAGACCACAAAGCTATCCCCACAAAAGCCAATTGTGAATGTAAAGATGGAGTGAGGGCATCCAGACAATCTGTGGACTTGAACTTCCCAAGACCTCTATCTCTGGGCAGGAGCTATTTAACCTTGATGTGCAGATTGCTGCAACTGCAGTCCAAAAGCTCTCTTGAAAAGAAAAGCAAAAGCAATGAAATCTCCATTGAAGTCAAAAGGCTTTTCATTTCTGTTGATTTGCTTTGCTTCGCTTGAAAAGGTGTGGCATGGAGCCAGATCTGTAAAGTGATGTAATCTCTGTCAACCAGCCAGAGAGTGGGGCTGGGAGGAGAAAACATTTGCAGGGTTCATAAAATAAGCCTGAAATTGAAAAATGCTACGTAAAGCTGCCTTTGTTAGTTCACTTACAGGGTAATTGTGCCACTCCAGTGGGTTCAGCTGCCACAATGGGGTGTGGAAAGCAAGGCGGGGGGAAAGCACGGCTGGGTTTGCTTCTCTTTAATTTTGGCTGTGTAAATAAAACCATCCAATTTTCATATGGAGGTAAAACAAAAGAGAAAAAAACCTACATGCATGCAGAGGAGGAAGCTGAAAGAGCTCTCGAGCACAGTAACACAGTGACCTGAACGATGCCTGCTCCAATATTAACATTTCCATGGTCGTGTTCTCCTCCTTCCCTTGCAGGGCTGCAGACCACACGTTTAGGGAACCATTTGGAAGACAGAGTGAACAAATTCCTGCGGCGTCAGAACCATCCTGAGGCTGGAGAGGTCTTTGTCAGAGTAGTAGCAAGTTCAGATAAGACAGTAGAAGTTAAACCAGGAATGAAATCCAGGTTAGTCCTGTTATTGATAATGATTGCAATCCTTTTAATTTGTTTTATTTCAAAATCTTCTTGCGTGGATATTGCAAAATTGTGCTAATTTGCTCCTTAATGCCTTTGCACATTTTTGAAATTTGGGCATGTTTAGGATTATGAAAGGTTAAAAAATGTAGAGGAAGTGGCTGTTTTGGGGGAAATCCTTGCTTACAATACTGAGACTTGGTGTCACTACATCTTGAGAGTGATCACATTTTGGTTACAGAATTCATAGTTTAGTTTGGAGCAGTTGCTGAGATTCTGTTCCTTACCCTTCCTTCATTTTGTTGTGTTTTTATAAATACTTTAGCTTTCAGGAGTGATTTTTAATTGGCTTTTTTTTAACTGAAAAGGTTAAAAGCTTTAGTCATGAAGTATTTTGGGTTAAATTCATAAAGACTGTGTTTGTATGACATCACTTCATACTAATGCATCACATTTTCTACTCTGTAACCTATTTAAAGGCTTGTGGTCTCTGAGGATATTTGTGTACTCAGTGCTGGCCTGTTCAGTCCTGTGTGCTATATGGAAACAGCCTTCCCATGAATTTACAGGAACAGGACTCCCTGATTTACTACAGCTCTGATCTGACCCTGTTTAACTCCTCCATAAAAATGTTCTTAATGAGTTAAAAAGAAGATTGAAAATAATCCCCTTATTCTGGTAGGACACTGCTTTAATAACTGGCATTTTGATTGGTTTTTTTTTTCTCCTGTTTCCCTTTCCTGCAGATTTGTGGATTCTGGTGAGATGTCAGAGTCCTTCCCTTACCGTACCAAAGCTCTGTTTGCATTCGAGGAGATCGACGGGGTGGATGTGTGTTTCTTTGGGATGCACGTGCAGGAATACGGCTCGGATTGCCCTCCTCCCAACACCAGGTACCCTCCTTGGACACCTTCCCAAATCCCCTGCATAAAAACTGCCAGACACAGACATTTGGGGCATACATTTTAGTTCTGTGGCACTGATGCCTTAAATGGCTGCCTAGAAACAGAGACCAGGCAGGAATAAAGGAATAAAGGAGGGATTGACTGGAAAGGCCTTCAGAGGTCACACTCTGGGCTCCAGAGGCTCCTGCCTCAGTGCATCCCAAAATGGACAATGACAGCTCCTGAGTTCTTCACACTTTGATATCAGCATCAATTGCCCAAGCAGAAGCCAGGCAAGGATGGAATTTGCCCAAGCTTGCCCCCCTCTCCCCAAGATGAAGGTTTGCAGTTGTTGGGCCCAGGAGGGTCTGGGTGTCCTTGGAGAGCGAGCTGGAGAGGCTTTGTTATGTCAGTGTGAGCATGAGAGAACAGCACTGAACGAGCTCCAGGGAGCTGCAGAGTTACACTGGGCACTGCAGGGCTGGGAACAGAGAAAAGTTAAAACCTAAGGCATCAACACAAATCCATCCTACTGTAGGACTGCAGGTGACTTTGAAGGGAAAGAAGAATATCACAACAAAAATGTTAGTTTTTTTGGATTCTGCTTTTAATTTTGCTTCTTGATGTATATTCTTGCCATCTTAAGAAAATGCTGCCCCTCTTTTGCTTTGAGGACTGTTTACAGCAGCTTAAGGTGCTTAAATATGCATTAAAATACCACCAGCGTTAGTTTGTCTTTCTGCATGTTTGTGTAGTGTAAAAGTCAGCTCTCAGCAGCCAAAGCAAGGTTCAGGCAGCCCTGAGTGTGTCTCTGTCTCCCTGCAGGCGTGTGTACATCTCCTACCTTGACAGTATTCACTTCTTCCGCCCGCGCTGCCTCCGAACCGCCGTGTACCACGAGATCCTCATCGGGTACCTGGAGTACGTGAAGAAACTTGGGTAAGTGACCTCTTGGGAAGGAAAGAAATCCGAGTTGTTGGAACCCAGGAAAGTCAAAAAGCTTTGCCTGATCTTTTGGGGATGAGATTCACCCCCAAAGCCGCACAAGAAGGCTTGGCCTGGGAACTAAGCGCGTGGGAAAAACTTCTCCCACTTCTGGGTGAGCGGAAAACACTAAAGAAATGAAGAAGTTGTTTAGTGCACCACAGAAAAATGGGTTTGTAGTTTTAGGGTTTGCCTCATATACTAATATGGGGACAACATGGAGAATTCAGGGTGTCATCTTCTCCTCCTTCTCCTCCTTCTCCTCCTTCTCCTCCTTCTCCTCCTTCTCCTCCTTCTCCTCCTTCTCCTCCT